>PVJO010003567.1:0-121386 GCA_004026905.1 Hystrix cristata | reverse complement strand
GTAACGGCACAGAGCACATTTATTCCCCCACAGGAAACAACAGCACCACAAAACTGAAGAAATTAGTCATCAGACTGAATGAGAGTGATGCTTGATATACAGGAAGCAAATTGGATAAACCCTAAAATGGGCACAATTTCTGCCCAGAGAGTTTCCTGGAAACTGAAAGTGGAGCTGAAAGTGAGAAGAGGTAAAAGTAGCAGTGTCTGAAGGTTGAAGATACGGGGGTGAGAAGGTCGAGATGAGGGGTAACTACATTCATGGGAAGAAAGAACAGAGGATAGTGAACTGCAGAGGAAACACTTTGAAGACCAAAGACAGCCCCCCTCCATGTTCAGCTGAATTCTGATCTTTGAATGTGAGAGAGCAAAGTGTCAAAGGCTAGGGAAGTAGCAAACGGGAATGGATTGGAGAAGACTCATTGGAACTCACAGATGGGTGAGAGTGTTGTCCGCCACAGCTGGCGGAGTAGAAAAACCTGGTAATTAAAGTACAGACTTAAAAAGTAGAGCAGTTAGAAACATTGGTGTCAGTAGATGGGAAGCATTAGTTCCACGCTAACAACTACTCAAATTGTTCCTAGAATCTCAAACCAGGACCTGAAAGGAACTAAACCTATTCTAAGGAAAATAAGTTTATTCCAAAACAAAACTTAAGAATATTTATAAGAAGGTAAGTGCACACCTCTAATCCATTAAAAAAACCCCTCAGATGTGCAAACCAGTAAGAAAATGCAACCAATAATAAGTAGCGTAGTCATTCAATGCGAACAGAGTGAAATGATCCAGATGGTACAGAGTAGAAAAGAGCATCACTTATTACAATATGATGCCACTTGCAATAGAAGGTGAAGGCGAAATGGAACAGATAAAGAAGGGTAAGAAAGATGCAAAAAAAATTCCAAGTTGAATTTATAGACTGGAAAGCTGCCTATAAAAAGGAAACTACCCTGGATTAGATTAATAGCCGATTAAACTTGGAAGAAGAAAAATACAGTGAAATTGAAGACATAACAGAAACTATTAAAAGTTAAACAGAAAAAGGCTGAAAAATTATAGAGGATAAAGGAGCCATCTACATGATAGATGTAAGTAATCAGAATCCTCAAAAATGGGTGTAGGTGGAAAAATATTTCAAGAAATAATGCCCGATGACATTTTTCAAATCTGATAATACCTGGGAGTTGGTGAATCTTAATGAACCTCCCAGATGTAAATGCACAATAAAGCACTAGGCACAACCTCTACATTTGTTAAAGTCTGTATAAAAAGAAAAGTTTTATATATTGTGGATGGATCTTAAAGCCATTATTCTGAATAAAGTATGCCAGACCTCTCCTCCTCTTTCAAAAAAGAATTCAGGTAGAATAATATCATTTGTATAAATGTGAGAGTTTTGAAGCCAATCCAAGTGGCAGAAACAGATCAGCGTTCCCTGGGGGTAGATGAGAGTGTCTCTAGGGAAGACGGCGGGGAAGGAATTATCAAAAGGCATAAGGAATCCTTCTGGGTAATGGATCTGTTCATTATCTTAATTACGGCTGTGGTTTTATGAATGTGCACATATACGAACACATACGTGCTTCCAGTTGCATATTTTAAATGTGTGCACTTGCTGCATGTCGATGCTGTCTCCATCTGTTACAAAGAGCAGAGCTTTGTGCTCTGCTTCTTCCCGCTGTGCTCAGCCCACCTGCTTCTCGCCTTTCAGAGTTTCCCCCCTTCCTGTGATCACTCCATGTTGTGCCCACCGGAACATGTTGAGTCACCTGTATTTGCCCAGATCTATCTCCCACAGTCCAGATTTTGTGCCTGTCATATGTGAGTGCCTGCCAGTGACTGGTGAGTGAATGAATAAACAGTGACTCTTGCTTAAGGTCGGATGTTGTCAGCAGAATAAATAAACAGAAAGCCCAAAGATTAGCCAGGGTTCCCTCCATGCTGGTGGCAGAGTCAGAAACTAAGTGATGTTTGACTTGGCTAACAGAGGAAGAAGGAGCAGGGGCAAGGACTCTTGCAAATATTTAGATTTCCTACACAAATACCAGGCTCAGAAGAACTCTTGAGGGCAGCATGGGGGAATTTAACTATCGGACTAAGAGGTAATTAGGAAGGTAAACACTTGGACAAAACCGAAAGAAATAGTCCAGAACCACGAGATTCTGAGGTGAAGCACAGAAAACGTGCCTTATACATCTCAGCTGACATGAATACCATCTTTCGAATAGTGTTCTCTGAGCCAAAGGCTTTCTGCTAAGCAACCAATGTAAATCATTCGAAATGTCTTCGTAACTGTGAGAACGATTTTTTTTTCAAAGTCATATACATGTTTGTATCCATGTAAACAAATCTGAATGAGGGCTGAGTCTGTGTAAACACACAGAAACACACACACACACAATTCTCTTTATTTCTGAATCTATGCAAAAAACCTCCACAAAATTCAATTCTTTGTTTCCAAATTACTTTATTAACTAAATAATTCACATTTTTATAAATTCTATATACTCAGAATCTTTTTATACTCATGTATAGTTCATCACATTAGAACTAATTTGACAGCAGTTTTATGTAACCAGATGCTATCAACATGTTAAAAACAATATAAAAATCTTATACTCTGGACCATGTAAGGTGACCTTGAAAACGACTTATGATCCTATCTTTGCCGAACTCCATAGTACAAATAAAAGACGTACAGCCACATATTTTTAAAACTGTATTTTTAAATCAGTGTGACATTGCTACCATAATTTGTTGATGGTATGCGTTTTTTCTCCTTATTGAACAAAGGGACCGAGAAAGTTTTCTGGGATCTTGATTCTGGACTCCCGTACCCTACATATGAGACCCTCGCTCCTAAGAGTCGCAGATTCCGCTCTTAGTGGTTTTCACTTTGTATTCTGGCCTCACTTTCTGGAGTAAACCAGCTTAATTGTGTTATGAGTCTCCTTGATTGCGTGAATGCTATTATTATTATTATTTTATCTTTCTGGTCCTGAATTTGAGCAGTGAGTAGAAACCTATATGACTTCCGCCTTCCTCTCCCGGAAGGCCCCCAGGCACACAAAATACCTACGCAAAAACATTCGTGCCCTTTGCATAGTTAGCGAGGGCTGCTAGAACAAAGTTCCACAGAGCACATGCCTTAAAACAGCAGTCAGGGGTCTGAGGGTGTCAGTCAGCAGGGCTGTGCTTTCCGAGCTCCAGCTCCTCGGGTCCCAGCCCCATGCAGGTGGCGGCGAACCTCGGCACGCAGAGGCCCCTGCTGGGCCATGAGCCAAGTTTCCCCAGAAGCCCAGCATTAGATAACAGGTGTTTTTTCCTAAATGCAGACCTCAGTATTGAGGTTTAGTTGCTGCGTTGGTACTTTGCGATAAATAAATGGCTTTTGGGGTGCAGTTTAGGCACTTAGCTTTCAGAGGTTCGCCATCTTTGCTTTGCATCAGTGTAGTGTCTCCACTCAGCCTGTGTCTGCTTCCACATTTACTCTTCAGATAAGGACACCAGGCTTACTGGAAAAAGTCCCGTCCTCGGGTCTCATTTCACTTAAATGACCTTCCCGCAAAGTACGGTCCTATTCTGAGAGATTAATTTGGGGAGAACTCAGTGTAACTCAGACCATGCTGGAAGAGCAGCATGAGTGTCGACTGTAGTTAGGTGCATCTCATGACTCTTTATGTTTTTACCCAATATTTTCGTTGTTAGTTTTCCACTGAGGAATTTTTGAGTGTTCTCCTTTCTTATTTTTTTTTTTTTTGGACTTCCTGAGAATCTCATTCAATAAGTTTTGACATTTCATCTCCACAGAGCAGATTAACCTTTCGTTTCATGTGTGGTCCCAGATAACAGGAAGCAGACTTTGCTATAGCTAGTTGGAGCAGGCAGGGTCACACTACAGGGCAGTGGAAACTTCATGGAGCCGTTAGAAGGATGCAGAAACACCCTGGAGTGTAAACTGAAGTGGACCCAAACACTCATCACTGAATTGTTGGCTAAGAGAATAGGAGCTACTGATCCCCTAGTCCCCTGAGCTGTCTGCCACTCGTCTCCACGCAGTGCCTCCGCCACCCGCTGTTATGTAGGTTGATTACCTGCAAGTCTGTCTCCTGTGGGTGTGTGTGACGGGCCTGCTGATAGTCTGTTCTGCACCTAGAAGATGAGTTCATTAAACTTCATGAAGTTGTTTTTGCGTATGTATGTGTTGTACTACAGTGTAACTTCAGATTTTTTTTTGTATGAACAATAAAGGAAGATGTGTCTGTCATATATCTAACTTATTAGAGTAATAATCATAACAAATTTACTTCATGATCTAAGTATTTCAATTAGTATTATTTTAGTTCTTAGCGATCACTATTCTGATGGACAGTGATTGCAGAAAATAAGGTATAAATGTAAATGCCAAATGATGTCCATAGTGATGGTTCAGCTTTATCTCTTTTCACCTGGATTTCATATTGTCTGTACTTTGCAAAAGTGATCCACTCCCAATTAGCCTATCTTTTAAAGAAAAGAATGATTACATTCAGTAAAATTTTGTCATTCATCGCAAATGAAATACACGTTTCTATCAAAGTCTCCTTTCAAGTCATTTTGTTAACTTAGTGGCTGTTTTACTTCTGTTATGTTCTATGCTAAAAAGATTAAAAAAAATCAAAAACTAAGAAAATTTAGTCTTGCCTCAATCTCTTCTAATAAATTGTTCTAATCTATCCCTAAAGCAGCTGGTCTTTTCCATAAAACATACAATAGCTTACATTGTATTTCCTTAAGTCTTCCATTGTATCGGTCCTTCACCTCGTAAACTCAGTCATTTTTATGGTTTCTAGAATGGACAGCATTGTAATTCACGTGTGACTGTCAACTGGAAATATCTCTTCACACTATGGCTATATGTTCCATTCATTATTATGCATCCTTTACTTTAAACATTCTGCCATAATGTCACTAACATAGTTTACATGTCTTACAGTTGGAAATATTTCTACTTCTTTTTCTATATTAGTAATCTGGTGAGATTGTAGGTTCATGTCTAAACCAATGTAAAAATGTGAATGATAATACCGAATAGCCTCCTCAGGCCACTTAAAATATATGAGTCAATTATCTTCATTTCACCAATAAGAGAATAATAACTTTAAAAAGTTAACTAGTCTGACCAAATTCATACTACTTATGTACAATAATTTATCCACTAATTGACTACTTTGTATATTATTATTCAGTGAGAAAGAGAGTTAACTATGTTCTTTAACACCATTAGATTTATGTTTACAGAGAAGACTTAGAAATTTTAAAACAATCAAATATACAAAGTATCAAATGGTGTTAAAGACTAAAAAAATTATTACAGGATAAGAGAAATAGCAAGTGATTGTGAATGAAGGGAGGTTTGAAACAGAGAAAGGCACCCTAGAAAGGTGTAAATAGGAAAAGCTGGACCCCAACAGCGACAAACAAGTGCCTGTGCTCCGAGTGGGGGAAGGCCTGGTGTCTGGGAGGAAGACAGTTTGAAAGAAAAGTAGCAGTTGCTATGCTGGCGCACACCTGTAATCCAGCATTCTGGGAGGCTGAGTCAGGAGGATCATAAATTCAAGCTCCACCTGGCCTAAGTGGGACTATGTCAAACTGAAGAATTTCTGAAGAGCAGTGGGAAAGATCACCAAAATGATCTACTGATTGGATACCTGCAGATGCTAATTCTTTATCTGAAACAATATTCAAAACATATGAGGAAGCCCTATGATTCCATAGCAAGAAAAAATAAATATAATAGTTATTTTAAAATATTAAATGGACCAAAGTAGATATTTCCCCAAAGAAGACAAACACATGGCTAAAAGCAGATGAAAATGTTCCAAACAACTTCACTAATTATCAGGGAAATGCAGATCAAAGCCAGGAGAGCTATTACGGAAAAGTCAAAAGATAACAAGTACTGGCAAGAACACAGGGGAAAACAAAGCCTTTCGCATCGTTGGCAGAAATGTAAATTGATACAGATACTATGGAAAAGAGTGGAATTTCCTCAAAAAAATTAAAAATACACCTACCATACACACCAACCCTGTAATCCTACTTCTAGATTATCTGTCTAAAACATAAAATAAGTAACTGAAAAATATCTGCACTAGCATGTCCAATTACAATGTTATTCTCAATAGCCAAGATTTGGAAGCAATCTAAACATCCATTGAGAAGGGAACAGACACACCCAAACACACACTCAGGACTGTCCTTCACTAATCCACTGGGCCTTTCTGACAACAGTCCAGGTGACATACTGCAATTAATGATCACACTGTGGCATTATTTGTCATCACAATTTGGGAAAGAGTAATTTGGAAGCTATTCCTGGCATAGAGTCTATGAGCACATTTTATTCCATTATAGCTATATAATTACAATGGAAAGTTATATTTTGCAGTTTCCCATTAGTCCAAGATAAAGTAATATCAAACAAGCATTAATGAATTATAGTTTATCATAATGAGTTTTCTGATTATTTGTATTAAAGGAGATGAGTTGTTAATGTGACTATAAAAGACAAAATATTCTTTTATTATTTATTTTAAATAAATCATGAGATATTTGGGGGCAAATCGTATTTTATTATTCCCAAATATTTCTACCTGGGAAGGGTCCTTTGCAGAGATTTTCCCCACGCCTCAGTAAGTATAATTGACAAAGTAGAAAATGCTGAAAAAACGGATCACAGTTGGGTTGCATTTCTAGGTGTGAGAGAGGGTGCAAGACGATGAAAGATACACAACAAATTCAATAAATAGGCTGTTTATTTTAAATACTCCACTCATTACCATAAAGTAAATTAAGAAACATCGAAATAACTGAAGATGTTCTAACATCCTGCTCATCGTAATGTATTGTCTCAATATCACTTTCAAATAAAGACATTTGAAATAGTGTCTGCAATCTACATTTTTGATCTGCCTAAAGAGCTGCTGGCTTCAGAGTACATTAATGCAAATCTAATGTACCTGCTGGTATGATTAGCTGAATCAAATGATGGCATTTAAGTAACACCTAAATAATCTTAATTAGGATCTTCAACTCATCTTAGCACTTAGAACCCTACAGATGGATAGTCTTAATTATCAGCCTTTTGATTAGGATAACAGCCCTAATCAAGTTGATGTAGGCCTGATAGACAGGGTATCAGTAAATTAATGACTGCTGTTAAGTGGGAGCATAAGCAAAAAAATAGAATTGCTTTCTGTGAGAGAGCTGACGTTTATGCAAAGGAACTGACATTGTTAGGAAGGAGATCAGAGGACTGAGTCATAGACTAGGATTAGTGCCTGTCACGTCCAGGTATATCTGAGTTCTTATACTTAACATGGTTATACTATATGATTACATTAGTTTCACACTCACATTAAAACAACTTAATGCAGGTTATCTGGCAAATGTATCCAAATTTTATACCGACCACTTGGTCGCATTGCATAGATTTGATAGGTATGAACTGAAAATGTTAGAATTGCCTTTCTTATGATAGAAAATATGAGGTGACAACGTGAAACACAGAAAAGATGCAAACTATTTTTACTTACTCGTTTCTCCAGAAATAGTATCTTTTCTGAATTTTAACTTTCCAAATTACCAACTGCCTGATTAATTAGGCATAAAGCCACGTGAAAGTGTTTTCTTGTAGTTGGATGCAGATTCCTTGACTTTAGAACACTCCTAGTATTTAATAAAGAGGAACTAAAGCCAGTCTTGTGTCTACATACTCTGCACAGGACTGGGAATCGATGCAGAACTGATCACATAGGACCGTCACTTATTTCCATCCCGGGCTGGCCACGCCAGGTCTTCAAAGTTCAGGCCGCTGCACCATTTTAGCTGCTACTCACAGTTGTCTGGGTCTAACATTTCACTTACGCTTCTGCTCATAGACCCTTCCTCTTCCTCTTCTCCCTCCTCCTTTGGAGACCTTTCCTGACATTTTCTCTCTTGTTATTTCTTGCACTGTCTCCCCCTTGAGCGTCAGTCCTATTCCAACACCAGTGAATCTTCACCGGCCTTTCGGCTCTCACTGAGTTGACATTTCAGTGCATGGTCACGATTCACAGCTAGGAACTGGCAGAGCTGATGAAGATATTATTAATTCCTAGATCAAAAGCATAAGATGGAGATTAGGGTCTGAGTTGAGAGGAGCAAGCAAGCCACCCATTTATCACTGTTTGGCATTACCTACATTAAAAATTCACTACGCTGGTTAGGCAATTAGGAATTTACCAGGTGTTTGCAAATTATATAAATGATGAATGTTTCGAAGAAGACTGTTTAATATTTTGTGTTTAAACATCTTACCCTAGTAATAATATTAGTAATGATATATATAGTATACGCAATCCCCTTCCCTCCACACTAACATACAGTGAGAGGTTTCTCCATGCAAAACCACAGACACCTCATCTGCTGATTTGTTCTCAACTTACCACAGCCCCTGAGCAAGAAGAGCGGTAGAAACACCCTTGCACCCTTAGCATTGCACAACCAGCTCCCGGTCAGCTCCCTCGGAGGCCCACCTTCTGACGGTTTCACAGCTCCACCCGGGTCCTTGGTGCATGGTAAAGCTGCTCACCTACTCTCCACATAGTCATTGACATCCCCTTGTGTGCATATTAGAGTCTTCAACCCTAACACCTCCCATTGTCTCTACCCACGTCTTCTAATGCCTTCCAGATGTTCCGACTGGGGGAAGCCTTATGGTTTTCAATAAAGCATGTCTGAATCTGAATCCATCTGCCTCCTTCTCACCACAGTATTGCCCTCCCTCAAGCTCGGCACCTTGCAGTATTCCCTGCCCCCCTCACCCTTTATCTGCAGCCACCGAACCTGGGCTCCCAACGCTGCCTTGCACGTGGCTGTAGCTGCTGGTCTGAGTTATCTCCGTGGCTGGCTGCACTTGCCCACCCTTTCTTGCATTGCCCTCGCCTCATTTCTATCATGCTTTCCCACCGTGTCCCCATCCCCGAGGCAGGGTCCTCCAGCACGCAGGTTCCGCCCTCACACGTTGAACCCCCTTACAGCAAACAGAACTTTGAACCTGCTCCAGCCCTGTCTGGGAACAGGTGCCCAGCCCTACCTGTCTGTCCATTGGGAACTCTCTCCCATTTGTCCATGCCGACGTCTCTAACTCTTCCCTGTCCAGTTTTTTCCCACCAGTTTCCACTTCTGAAACTTGCACTCAGACTTAGCACCACTCTCTGTGCCCAACTTCTCATTGCTGGCACTTGAATGCTTGTCCTGTCTCTACAGCCTCTCTGGATTTTTAGGTACATTTCTGATCTGATGTTTTAATGTCTGAGTTTCATTTGGCATAGTGAGGTCTGTTTCCTCACCTCTGCCTATTGGCTGTCTTTCAACTAAAGGTAGGAGCATTTCCTAACTCTCTACTGAGTCCATCTTGGTAGTGTTCAAATCCTCGTGTCATTGGAGAAAATATATCTAAGTGTGGCCCTTAGGCTAAGAGATTGCATCCTGTGGGGGATTGGCTCTAGGAGCTCCAGTGAAAACTAAAATCCGTAGATTTTCAAATCCTTTACATAAAGTAATGTGCTATTTATGTATAACTCACACACCTCTATCTGTACATGGTAAATGGCTACATTAATTTTACTATCTTATACAATGTCAATGCTACATAAATAGTGGATATATTGTGTTATTCAGAGGATAACAAAGAGCCCAAACCATCTGTAGCCATTCAATACAGATGCAAATTTTTGGGAGAACGCGCAGCTCTAGAACGCATGATCACAGAGAGTTAATGACAGCTGACATATTCCTCCCCTCTTTGTATTCATTTCTACGTGCAAATGTTTAAAAAGGAAAGAAAATGATAAATCTGTTAAATACGTTAAATCGGAGGGTGGTTTCACTGTGTTCATTTATTATAAAATAAACAGCTAACTATTCCAAGTAACTAAAGAGATGGTGGAACTTTTAGAACCATTGTGTGTCTTTGTCTCTTAACATCTACTGGCAAATTGTTTTCATATCTGTTTGGCTTAGAATCAGATATATTTTTCTGTTTACAAAAAAGGGCTGTAGAGGTCACTGTGTGCTGAATGCATTGTATGGCAGTTATTTTTGCCTCCTTGTGATGTCCTAGGAGTCTACACAGGCCTTGCGAATTGCTGCATAATTGTCATTGGTCTTAATTAATAATCTGATCATAACAACATTCTTGTAAAAACCTTTCATACTTTTCCATTCACCAATTAATTAAACTCGAACTCATCTGTCACTTACAGGCCTGCTGCAGACTTTCTTTTATGCCCTTTCTCCCATTGATCCCTCTGAGCACGGACTTGAATCTGTGTATTTATTTGTCAAGAACACATCTGGCACTTTCTTTCTTTCTCAGTCTTTTATATCGTATCCTTCTAGAACCTCTTCTCTGTTCTATGTCATCATTTTTGCACCCACAGCTCAGGATCCACGTTAAATGTTTTCTCCATATGACTCATATTGAAAAGTCATCAAAAAGGTGACACATGCCGCTAAATCTCAATATCATTTGTTTCTCTGTTGAAGATTCTGTGTTTGGCATCTACAAATGAGCATTTTTCCATGAGGACGGGGATCATATTACACTTACCTTTGTGTTTCATCTTTTTGATAACTTTTATATTTCACGTACATTTTGATTATAGCAAGTGCTCCTTAGACACATGGAAAAAGAAGAAAGAATAAATACTGTAGTATAAATAAGAAAAGTTATTGCATTTTTGATAAAACAGTACAGTAAGAAACTTGGTGTAAACTTGGTGTAAATGACAATTCCAAAATTTATACTAGAATTGAGATCCTTGAAAACATGATTTTTATTTTGAAGGTAAAAGTAAAGTGATTAAAAATAATGTTCGAAATATAAAACAAATGGAAATATAAAATGTTTTTCATCTTACAATTTATATCCATAAAATTCCAAACAGAAAAAATATTTAATGAATGAATGCCTAATAAACACATCCAGAGGCACAAAAATATTCCAATTTAATAGTTCTTTATAATTTAACCTTATAAAATTAAAGTACAATTTCTATTAAGTCGTAATCAAAGTTGAAGAACCAAAAAAGTGAATAAATATTAGTCAAAATAAATCACAAAATATTCTCTTTATAAATGCAGGAAGTTCTTATAGTCCAACTTATAAAAAGCACAAATACACTACATAAAAATTGTTGGGAGAGATTTTCCTAAAAAGTTAAGTTAATATTACATAAAAGTAATCAACCTTATAAATAACTAGACATCAAATGAGCATGAAATCTTTTTTAAAAAATTGTTTCTCAGACTAGGAAAGATTTAAATAGGGTAGAAAAATCAATGGCAAAAGTTTTAGCAAATGAGCCTGAAACCCTATCAAGTACTGAAAAACATGTGTAATAGAAAAGAGGGTATCACCTGATTCAAAGATATAGGGAACATTTTGTCACAGTAATCAAAACATAAACTGAGCAAATCAATGACCAACAATACCCAAGAATTTATCCTATGAAGATGATGGCAGAAGTAATATGAAAAAAACTATGTCTTCTAAGTGTGTCCATTATAACAATGGTCAAAATACTAGGAAATGATAAACACCCTAGTTATCCTTTAGCACAGATTTCGCTCAATAAAGTGGGCTATATTCAAGTAGTGGTAATTAAAAGTGATTTTAGACTGTCAAAGATGACAGCAGTTTCTCAAGGAGTAAGGACATACTGAGCAGAGCTCAAAATAGGTGACTCACAGATTAATTTTGCAAATACATGCAAGATTGAGACAAAATGAAAAGGAAGAAACAGTGAGTATTTTCTAAGTGCCAGATGCTTTATGCGACTTATTTATTTAGCTTTTATAACCACTATAAGTGGGTAAGTTGCTGGGAGCTCATAGCCACCAAGCATGAGAACCAGCCTATAGAGAAGTTCTAGATGATCCTAGAGAACGTGATCAATGTACATTGACATGAAATCTCACATCATTACTACCTGAAATATATTTACTAATACAAAATATTCAAATAATTTTCTATCATTTTAATCTCAGTTTCTAACAATAGATACGTAGTATTACTTTAAAATACCTCTTCTTCCATTTGAAGACTCAAGTTACACTAGAATTCTTTAATTTTTCCAAAAATAGTTGCTCAAGAGCAACTCTTACATGTACTATTCATCCTCGTGCCTGAGGAGAAGATTGTTTTAGAATTAACAATATGTCAATTAGCTAATTTCGCTTTCCACTGGCATCACTAATATTCATGCATTTGAAGAATATATTCACAGGCACAAGCGAACATTCAAAATACTTCACTGTTTAAGTGAAAAGCACACACGCACAATTATTTTTGGCTTCTGAAGTATTGAAAATGTCACAATGGCTTTCATATAACATATTTCAGAGATAAAGTCATAAAAATGCATATAAAATGTTTTAGCTTCAGGTTGATAAAATGCTTGACAAAATCCACTAACCATGTGGCATTCTGTAAAAAAGTTATTATTTTGTCTTTCAGATGATTTTCTGTAAATATATTTGTGATTCTTTGTTTTTATTTTTGTCTAACAGTGCCTAAATATAGTTGACACCAAAAATAAAACCCAGGTCATGAACTTTAGAGTATAATGGATCATTATTCCAGGAGTTATAATAAGCAAGAAAAGCTGCTATGCCAAAGTCTCAGAATTCCCCACCCAAGACCAACAAAGAGGATGTGAGTATCAGATGCGGAAAACTCTCAAGTCAAATGTACTAAAAATCAGCTGTCAATTGGAGATTTAATGTACAGCATGGTGATCATAGTCCCTGTTACTTTATTGTTTGCTTAAAATTTGCTATGAGAATGAGTCTTAAGTGTTCTCACCACAAACACACCACATATATACAAACATAGGAACTAGCTGCAGCAGCGAAAGATGTAACTGACTTGAATGTGGCAATATCAGCGTGTATGAATACCAAGACATCACACCACACTCCTTGAAATGTACAACTTTGCCTGTCATCCACCAAAAGCTGGAACACATAGGTCACTTCCAACAGCACTGGAATTATTCTAGCCTCATACATGCTGTGTTCATATCACCGTACAAAGCAGCGGGAGGGGGAGAAGGAAAAAGGAGAGGGGAGAGGAGAATTAGAGACATGTCTCCTCAGTGTTTTCAAGCTTTGCACCTTTATTAGATGGTCTCATGTCCTTGAAGTGGGTAATAAACTAATACCAAGATATACAGTTCTATGTTTTGGGAATATCGATGGACTATTGTGTTAGGATCAGAGTCCGAACTTACTTTACAAAAATATCAAATATGTCTGCATAACTTAATGCATGGGTTTGTTCTCTGGGGGAAAAAACAGTAGAAAAGTTGTTCTTTTCAGTCCCACTAACAGACCTCGGAATGTCTTTCCTGTTGCAACAATGAAGGGTAAAACAGGGGAAAATTTGTCTGGCGGAGACTCAGACTCTTATGGATTCATTCTCCTATTGGTATACTACCGGCTTCCTCAAGGTGTGATTTGGAATATCTGAGAATTTCCCAAAACAATTACAAGTGGTCCAGAAGATTAAAACTAGCCTTTTAATAAAGCCTTTTTTTCTTGCCAGCCTTTCTCGATGTGCGGACACTCGGAAGGTGCTCTCTGATTTGGGGGAGACTGCTGAGTTGCACTACACTGCTCCTAATTCACTGTCTAGGCCAAAATACAAGAGCCCATTTCACATGAGAATGAGTGGATGGTGTCACGTGCAATCATAACGTGGTTTGATCCTGAGCTCTCTGGACCTTTCCGTGTCAGTGTGGAGGTGACTGAAGCTGTTCAACCCAGTCCACACGTGTGATTTCCGGAAGAGAAGCAGTCATGCGCTCGCTAGAGGGGTGACCTGGGTTAGCTGCTTCTCTTCTTGTGGAATACTGCTCAACACTTGAAAGAACAACCAAGAGAAACAAGGGTCAGCCACATCGGAGTCATTTTTCAGAAATGAGTGAGGGCCTGTTACTCCAGGAACTCAGCTCAAGGTGGCCGGGGTCGATGGCGAAACTCACTTTGAAGGAAGAGGTAGGATTTGGGAAAACACATCTCTACCTACACAAGATTCACAGTTGCAAAATATTGGAACGTGATACTATATTGCTTTATACTAAAAAATACATTGTGCCCATGTTTCAAATATTATGTCAGTGAGCCGATATTTTCCAAGTGACCAAATATGACATTATAGAATTTTTTGATGAGTAAAAGATTTATTCAGAGGTCAAGAAATATCAGTGTCTTTTCATATGAAAAAGATTAAAACTCATTAATGTGATTTCAGGTTACTAATTTCAACAAACTTTAAAAAAAAATTGCCAAAAATTAGCGTGATATCAAAAAATAAGCAAACGAACAAAACCAATACTTATCTGGAAAGCCTTCCCGACTGCCTGTCTTTGAACAGGCAGAATTTTTTCAAATCCTTTAAACAACAGACTATGATAGGTGATATTAGAATAAGATTTCTTTTATTTGGGTAGGGATTAAAAAAGAGTTGGAAAATGTAAAACAATGCTGTTTCTGCTTATTTAATTTTCTTGGTTTTACAAATTCGAGTCAATTTTAAATGAAATTGCATTATCAACTAGTGTAATTTGTATTGCTATTTTAATTAAAAATAAATAATGTTAAAACATTTATCCAATGTAATTGTTAATGTAGGTTATATTACAGGTTTTACCTATAAAAACAGAAGCTCTTAGGTGTCCTCAGTGACTCCTTTAGACTATTAAGACTATGTACTTTGAAAACTTCAGCTATACAGCACTGTTTAAAGAGAGAACATGTACTTTTTCACATTTGTATAATGGGAATGTAAGTGTGTCTTGTTTCAAAATGTCATTTAAAAGGCATTAAGGGGAGATGAATAAGCATTAAAATAATTCACTCACTTCCTAGCATTGTGAAGTTGACTCCTACCTTCCAGGAAACTCGGGGAACCAGACTTCCTTGGAGTTCCTGCATAAAGTGGCAAACACCTGGCGTCTCTTGAAATTTGCAGTTGTCTGTGAGGGCTTTTAAAGCCCTGTAACAAGGTCTTCATGATGCCTTTTTAAATAGTATTTCTGTTTTTATGAACTCAGTTCTTCTGTTCTACCAAGCAAGTCACCACATAGATGTGCTTTGGCAAACCCACAAACTTATATTTTATTTTTAGTATTTTTGTCTCTTATTATTTTATGGATTTTGTTTCTAAATCTGGATTATAATCAACTCATTTAGGGGAGGGCTCATGTTCTAGCCTTCTTTTGAACCCCTTTTGTGCCTCCCCAAATATTTTGTTTAGAGGCACCAAACGGCTATTGATTTTCGATTTTCAATATGAAAATGTCAGTGACCAAATGAGTATGGACGTGGATATAATCAATGCTGGACTTTTTAAATATTCTTGCTATTCTTCAAAATATATCCTTCTTTTGCAGAATACGGGTGAGGTTCCGTATGTTTACAAACTGCTTGCAAGAATTAAAATTGATTTCCTTTACCTAAAAATGGATACAATGGTGCTAATACAGACTACATATGTGTTACATTATCTGTAATTTGGTTAAAAATGCTTCAGCATGTGTATTCCTAGATGCTCACATGCAGCCATCTGTAGTGGCCTGGACCTAAGGGTGTGTGTTGATATTTGAAGTGCCTTCTTTGGTGACTGACCACGGTATTTAAGGTGTCTGTGTTTAGAAATACAAGCCAAATCTTTGGTGACCTCTGTAATTGTCATGACTCTACTGAACACAAAATCTTACACCAAGGAGGGTTGAAGTTGACCTTTGGAATTCCGAAACAGCCTTGTGTCCAACAACCCAAAGAGAACATTACTCCAGCAGGAAAGTTCTGTGCACCCCGCAGGGAGATATCCTTGCTTCTTTTGCACTTGCCCTATCCATTGCTTTCCTTCCACACAAATGGTGGAGGAGCTTCTCACTGGGGGAGCAAAGGAATTTACCTCCTGTGTGAATGAACCTTTGCATGCAATAGATTTTGTCTGGAATTAGACTTTGTTACAGCAGTATCAGATAGAGAATTGTGGTAGAAACTTTAATCTCTCCTGTAAGAGGCTACTAGTCCTTCCCAAGAACAAATGACTTAGCAATGTCCACAACTAGGTAGGTCGGTTTGCAACAATATTGCCTTTCTTCCAAAAGAGGATTTATGGCAATGCATATGAATATGTAAAGGAAAATGCAAAATGAAAAGAGTGCAGCAAACTCACTCTTTAGAAAATCACTGAGCAAAAAAAGGCCAACGTACAGAAAAAAAGGAATAATACAGCATGCAATATGCTAATTAGCATTGCCAGAAATTTATAGAAATTCACATTTTTGTTCTCACTTCAGCAGCACATACTCTAAAATTGGAAATTTACATTTTCCTGGATGTTTTCCATAGGATACTTGATCCCATTTATTTAATGTCATTTTATAAACAGATATTAATTTTATTTTAAAACTCATAAAATATTTTGGGTATTTTCCATCAACATGTTTTTGCATGGATGGGTAATCAAATCACAATCATATAACTCTGTGTCTATAAGTAGATTTTATGCACATTACAATTTCCACATATATTACTGAGAGGATGAGTCAATGGAGAAGTGAGAAACGTGGGCTAAGTCACTCCCAACTTTTATTATTCTAGAAATAACATCTAATTAACTTCGCATGATATTTAACCCCCAAAGCGCTTTCCAGACGAAGGTAGTGAATTGTTAGTGAGGTAATTATACATTTATATTCTGTGAAATCAGTAATTAAATGGTGACTAAAATGTACTTACATGTTTACACACCATAAAATTACGGTATTTTTAACATACAGTAATTAATTTATATTTAACATACACTCGTGTATGCTTGATTAAATGTTAATTAGTTGCCTATTTGTGAAAAATTAACTATTACCAATTTGTGAAAATATTAAGATAAAGATGATTATTTTATTTTTTTTAATTTTTTTATGTTGGTGTAAATGTCAACTTCAATTTACATTTTTAAATATTTCTTAGCATGTTTTTTCCATATAAAAATGTTGAATCTAGCTCAGCACATAAATTGAGACGAATAGTAACTACAACTGCTGAGATAAAATTTAAAAATAAAAGTTTACTAACTAATGGAGATTATTTTTGAGATGAATTAGACATTGTTTTTATTTTTTTATCTGTCACTACATTTTCATCCTGATTTTCTCATACATTTGCACTTTTTAAAGATCAACAAATTTGACTATGATTAAGAGATTTGTCTTAATATTTCACACACAGTTTTAAAAATACAGGTTCACAAATCCTTATGCCTACTGTTTAATTATTTTAATATATTAGTCTGAAAAAATTATTCTGAAATATATATATATATATTTTGTATGTGTTTGTATGTGTGCCATTAAAATACTGGCAAAAGAGAAGAGAGATCTAGGGGAACCCTAATGCCATTTTCACTGTGAAACTGTTTCACATTTGCCTTAGTTCTACTAACTGGTTTACGGCTAAGATTTCCCATTAAACTTTATATGCTTCTCTATGGCAGATTATAATGAGGAATCAATGATGACAATAGTATTTTCACAGGAAAATCCATCAGCCCAAATATTTAGGAAAAGTGTACATTTCAAAATGAAGATCAGCATTCCGAGAGTTTTTTTTGAGGACAGACACATTCAGGTTTGCACACACACACACACACACACACCCCTGAATAATAAAACATTTTAAATTAATGCTATCACATCTACATGAAACACACCTAGTGTCATTGTTGTATGTTGCTTTGTGCATGGACATCAAGTATGGTATTTCCCATTGTGTGTAAATAATTAATTTGCTTGTGAAAATGAGAGAAGTTCTGACTTGAGTTTATTTGTTGCTAGAAAACTCTTCTATAGTGATAGCTATTCAGATGTTCTCATGTGCCCTATGATAAATCTTTATTTGAGCCAATATAGTTGATTGATTAAAGAATATTACTTCATAATAGATTATAATGTTCCATAGTTAGTAAATTAAGGCCCTATCAGTAAACCACTAGGATTCACAGAAATCTGCAAAATGTTGTGAAATATGTCATTGATGTCATAGAAACAGCCATTAAGGCAAATTTATTTTAGTTTTCCACAGATTATGTCATCCTACAGAAACTGCTTGGAATCGTGTCACTATTTGTGTCTGTAAGTCAGCTGTGACCCAAAAGTGTTCTGATTCAATCTACTGTGAGGAGCCAGCTCGATATTTTCTCTTGTCTGTGGTTTTTACCTGCATGAGTAGCCCTGATGCCCAAATAGTGAAGAGACGCACGCAACTGTCAGGGATGCTCTGCTCGCCACCTCAACAGCACATCGCATGAGAGGCTGAAGCAAAGCGTGACAACTGCCGACTGATTGATGTGGCTGACCTGAGGACATCAATATAAAGGACCGTGTCCATTCCAGGCAGCACCATTGTGCATCCTCACAATCGCCTCTCAGAGACTCATTCATTGGTAACATAATTGAATGCAAAAGCACTCTATCCTACAGCAACATCAGAAGCTGGAATTTGTCACTATTATTTACTTCTTTATCCAGAAGCACCCAACGCAGAAGATGCTTTTCAATTCTTGTTTATAAAATTCTTTGAATAGCAAAAAGCGATGGACAGAGTGGCGTATTGTAAAATAATTGTAATTTTGTCCTCAGAAGCCATTTTTCAGGACTGCTGATAAGTTGTCCCACATTTGTCTGCACTTTTTATTCACTCCTTGTCTTTTACTAAAAGCCCCCCCATTCCCCCATCTATGTAGTTGTGTGCATGTGAAAGAAGACTTCTCAAAATTAACATTAACACAGTTGTTATGGAAACAAGCTGATTATATTCTATCATATGTCAGGAGGACTCTGTCTTTCCTAACTAAGTGTATGTTATTGTCAGAAAATTGAAACCTGCAGAGTGTGAGTTCCAGTGCAAACTATGTGAGGCACTTGGTGTCATAGACAGGAAATATTTCATTTTCTATTTAAAAAGTGATGTGAAGAATTTTGAGTAGCCTTTTCCTGAAAATTTTAATATAGCTTCAGTGCCTGCCTATTAGGGAGTATATCAAGTTGATGTTTACACACACATACACACAAACACACATATATGTACATATATTTCACATGTATACTTCATATATATATTTCATTTATATATATATTTATTTTTCTGTATATATTTTGTTCATATATATATATTAATATGAATATGTCATAGATCTTTGTTTTACTCTTTAAGTGATCCCAAAAGTATAAATGAGTTGCTCAACTAAGTTGGCTTTTGAGCTGATTAGAAAGTACTCACTGGTACCTTTAAGTACCATCTTTTGTGTTCTTGATCTAAGTGTTTGTTACATAGTACAAATTTTAAGTAGATGCTTCTGTCTTCTGCTTAATAAATTATATTAAAATTTCCAGGTTATGGTACTACTTAAACTCCCTATGTTTGCATTGATAAAGTCCCTTTTTCTCCAAAGAACATAGATTAAAAATTATAATTCCAATGGAAAATAAGAAAAGTAACAAATGATAAGAAAAATCACAGAGGAGGAAAATAAACTACAGCACAAGTATGGTGGCAAGAGACCATCAGTCTGTGGGAAGATATTGCTGAGCAGGAAAAAGGTTAAAACATTCTACCTTCAATCACGGTGCGAGCAATTCTTAAATATACAATTTTGTTACTATGACTAGGAACTGCACGGAGCATAGCTTTTAAGAGTGTATATTCACTCTTACCTAAGGATGTTTTCTATGCTTAATAAGGATGATAATCTGAAGAAATACAAATAACAAAAATTAAAGGATTAAAAATAAGGACTCATAGCAACTTGCATTATCTTTCAACTAGACAGAATGGGTACAAACACTTCTGGGCATAGTATCTCTAAGTATCATGGATTCTCATATATTGCAAGATCAGTGAAATTGAAGAAGCAAAAGAGGCTATTTCAGATTTTCAAATTTATGTAAAACTTTTCATAGTTAGAAGAAAACATAGTAATATAATTATTACCTAATATCATAATCAGAATTAAGCAGTAAGACACCCATACTCTCCCTTACATAATTCAAGGTGACATCCCTCTTAGAGAGGACTTCTATAAGACCCAGACTCCACAGCAAAGATGCAGTTCATACCAGGACACAGCAGAACAGAGAGTTCTTGTGGTGGACTTATTATCGTGGTCAACTTGAGCCAGGACGCCCAGCTGGACTGAGTTGGTGTGGTTCTGGGCGTAGAGGATCCACCTGAGGATTGTTGCCAACACAACATAAAAGAAAACAGGAGTGGAAGATGGCGCCGGCTGTTGCCCTGGAGAAGCTCTGCTGCGGCTGGTTCTTCCAAAGGGGATTCGGCTGTTCTCCTCGAAGAAGGAGCTCGGGGCCTTGCTGTTGACCAGGATGGCTGCTGTTGTTTTGGGGGAGCTCTAGTTGTCATCTCTGCTATGAGCATCATATCCTGGTTCCAGTAAAGATCTCTTCAGCCATCATCTGCAGACACAGATGTACACAGGACAGTGCTGCGGGCTCCCAGCCCTTGATGGGATCTTTCGGGTCTCTGGTGCACAGACAGACACTCTTCCAGCATTTGGCTTATGGGTTAACATTGTAACTCATAAATGTCCTGTATTAAATCTGTTCTCTTGCAAACTATTGGCTCTAGAAAGGTAACTGGTACAGTTCTAATTTTGTTTAACCACACTAATTTACCACAGGTTTACTTCCAGTGTCTTTCTGACAAAGGTGAAGAGAGAAACTAGGAAATCTTCCTTATTTCCTATTACCAAAACGATAAATTCTAGCTTAAAACAAAGGTAAGTGCAGACTTATGTGTTCTAAACACTAAAGGAGAATTAGGAATTGATAGACACATAATATCTACCAAACCACTGGATAAGTATCTGCTATATGCGGAGTAAATTTGGTCCAGACTTTTGTATCAGATAAATTTCCAAATGAGTTCCTCGTAAAATTCCAAAAGACAGCAATTAGGATAAACATACTTGTCAAGAGGGTTGACACACACCACCTAGAATAAAGTATAGTTAATAATATTTAACACAAAAACACTTGAAATAAATTCTGAAAATGGCAAAGTAAAAGTTTTTGAGAAAAAAAACTACAGAAAAAGATAAAGATTTTCAGTGAAGAAATAGAAAGATGACTAAAAGTAGGAAATATGAATTTATAAGCATCACAACAAACTATAGAGGATATGATAGCTACATTTAAAACTTCTTTTAAATGTAATAAAATGTAATTTAGAAAACAAAAAAAAATGAGAACTAAAGCCAAATAGTTGAAAATTCTCAAAAAATTAGAAGGAATACTGAAATATTAATCATAGAGGAAAACCAACAAATGAGGTCCAGTTAATACACTAATGTCCATGGAAAAGAGACCTGAAGGGATGTTGGATAAAATACCCAAATACAAAAATCCCCCACTGGAGGCCCATCTAGAGGAGTCTGAGGTCCCTGGCAACATCCTCTGCTGGATCCAGCATGTGGCCAGCCCCTCGGCTCTGCCAGGGAGTTATCTTGGATTTGGAAATACAATCCCTGTAAATCCATGCCAGTAAATCTCTTGTACCGCACAGAGCTTCCATTCTTACCAAGCTCCACTACGAGTACAGAATTGAGGATAAAGTAAATAACCATAGCTAGGAATGGTGGCTGATCCTACAAAGCCTGCACTCTGGGAGGCTGAAGCAGGAGAACTCCAAGTTAGAGTCCAGCCTCGGCAATTTAACAACGTAGTAAGACTCTGTATCAAAATTAAATTAAATTAATAAAGTAAAAATGGGTTTGGCATGAGATCAGTGAGACAGCATTAGATTCAATCTCCAGTATGGAAATACATATGATTTTTAGTCTTTATCTACAGAGGTTGTCTTTTATTTAACAATAGACAACCCTATCTGTGACATTAGGTAATAGAAAAGAAATGGAAACTCTGTCAATAAAAAGTGCCTTAAAATTAGTTAGCAGATCCCACCTGGCACTGCCACCGTGCAGCCTGCCCAGGCCCCACATGCTAGGCCAGGAGAGACTCTGCAACTGCACCCCCCAGCCCCAGGTGACACAGCCCCATCGCAGGGTGACAGAGGATGACGACCAATAGACCCACTCGGTGGAAGGAGAGACCAACACCCAGGAGCAGAGAGTTGCTCCGAGACTGAAATGTTATCCTACCACAGAACCTGGGAGAGAGCCAGTCTTGGGAGATGGGCTCACGGAGGGGGAAAGCTAAATAGGGATCTCCCGGGGCCCGCCGGGAGGCCCGGGATCAGACCAAGAAGATCACTGGGCCTGTATTCTGCTGTGAGAGCCCAAATGTGGGGGGCGAAACTGTCAGAAGGGGTTGGCCTGGAGAAGAAGGCCTTTACTCGTGATGTGTTTGAGGTCTGGTACTGCTAAATACATGTAGGAGAAATTGCTGGTCTGAAGTACTACATGTTAATACATGGATGATCTAATTGTATGCACTAAAACTGTAGGGCTGTTCATGAGTGCTTCCTGGGATTTGTCAGTTTCCAGTTGATATTCGTAGTCAGTGAATTTACTAGTATAGCTGAAGTAAAGTAGTAGTGGCTGAGGATGAGTTATCTTTCTGTCCCAATATCTGGACTTCCTGTGGGTCATAAACCATAAAAAATGGATGTTCATACACACAGCAACATGGGAAAGGAAAACGACAAGAGATGCCCAAGGTCTTCCAGCTCTCCTAAGGCAGCTCATGGGGGACACCTGGAGAGGAAAACAAATACTGACTAGCAGAACTCCACAAAAAGGTTAAAGAAGAGATAAGGAAATTAGATGAGTTCAAAGAGAAAATGAACCAAAAGTTCACAGAAGAAGCACTCAAAATGCCCAAAATTGATTCAGGGGAAATAAGTAAAAAATGGAAGAGCTGACCAAAAACGTTTCACATCCCAAATGACAAATTCACCAAAGATATAAAGTCCTTTAAAATATATCAGAGAAAAATACCTGAAATAGAAAACAGTATAGAATTCATAAATTGCAGAAAGTATCAGTGTAAAGACAGAGTGTCTGAAATTAAGACAAAATGATGAATTGTAAGACATATGAGGAGACCATCCAGAAGCTACTAGATAACATTAAGAAGACCAACCTGAGGCTTACTGGGGTCAGAGAAAAATCTAGAAGATAACACAGATAGAATTATTAATATGACAACAGAAGTCATAGTTGAAAATTTCCCAAATATGAGAAGAGTTCAACATACAAGTAAGCAGGCATCTAGAACATTAAACAACTATGATGAAAAAAAAAAGAAAGAAAAAGAAACACAGTAAGAGATAGCCTTATTAAATCACCAGATATGCAACAACAACAACAACAAAAATCCACAGAATTTTAAGTACAGTCAGAGAAAAACAAACTAAAATATAAAGCTAAACCCATTAGAATTATAGCAGACGCCTCAACCGAGGCTTTAAAGGCCAGAAGAGTTTGGAGTGAAGTATTTCAGAACCTGAAAGAAAACAATTTCCAACCCAGAGTAACATACTCAGCAAAGCTTTCCTTGAAATTTGGCGGACAAAATAAAGAGATGTCATGGAAAACATAAACTCAAGAGATATGTGAATAGTAAACCAGCATTCCAGAAAATACTCAAGAGTATTCTAGACAGAAATGATAAAACCGAAAAGCTAAAAACCCAGATGAAATGAAAACAACAAACAAGGTAACTGGATAAACAAAACCAAACAAACACACAGAATCATGAAAAGCAAAGCAAAGTATCACCTCCAAAAAAAAGATTGCAATGATAATATACAACCAACACATCTGAGTGATATCTCTCAATGTTAATGACTTCAAATATCCAAGTAAAAGACAGAGATTGGCAGACCGGATCCAAAGTTCACGCTCTTTTCTATAGCACATGGTACTTTCTTCAAAAAAGATTATACGCTAGTTCACAAATCCTGTTTAAATAAATGCAAAGAATTGAAATTACCCCATGTGATTTCACCCCACCAGACCACTGTGCAATGATAGAAGAAATCACTGGAGATATAGAAGCACCTGGAAAATTAATAGCTCATTCCTAAATAACCAATGGGTCTCAGTAAAATCAAAGATGAAATAAAAATTTTGTCTGGAGGTTATTGACAATGTATGTCCAACTCCCCACAACTTTTGGGACAGTATAAAAGCAGTCCTGAAAGGGAAGTTCCCTGCAGTGAAAGCGCTCGTTAGGAAAAAAGAGTGAATTCAATTAAACAACTTGTGAGCAGCCTTAAAATGCTTGAGAAAAAACAGCAATTTGGTCCACGCCAAAACTAAGGAGTGAAGTCATAAAAACTAGAGTGAAAATCAGTGAAATGAGACTACAAAAATAATATAAAGAATTTAAAATAAAAAAGCAGGTATTTCAAAAGAATAAAAAAAACCAAACAAAAAACAGAAAAACACTTAGCCAAACTTACAAAGTAGAGGAGCCCGACATCGGTGCAATTGGAAATGAGAAAGGCGAAATCACAGAGACAGTCTAAATCCAGAGGACAGTAACTGCTATGAAAGACCATATTCCCACAAGTTGGAAAATTTTGAAGAAATATATAGATTCCTAGTCTCATACTCATTGCCAAAGATAACATGAGGAGAAGTAAAAATGGTGATAAAAATAATGAAAGCGACACAGTAATAAAAAAAAAAGTGCAGGGTCTGACGTATTCACTGCATGATTCTACAAAATCTTTAAGGGTGTTATGCCACATCTACTCCTCAAGCTACTTCAAAAATTGCAGAGGACAGAGAGCTTTCAAATTCATTTGTGGAATCCAGCATGATGATTCCAAAACCAGATAAGACCCAATTAAAAAAGAGAACTACCAGCCAGTCCCCTTTGTGAACTTAGATGGAAAACTCCTCAACAAGATATTAGCAGATCGAATGCAGCACATCATCAAAAAGATCATATAATGACCAAGCAGGTTTCATCCCAGAGATACAAGGTAGTTTAACACACATAAATCAACAAACACAATACACTACACAGAAAGAAGGTCAAAATCACCTGAGCAATTGACATGTGCAGAGATATCTTTGAACAAACTTTCACTCCTCCATGGTAAGAACCGTGAAGGAAATGACCATAGAAGGACCATACCTGAATCTGATAAAAGCTCTTTATGACAGACTAACAGGCAGTATTGTATTAAGTGGGGAGAATCTGAAAGCATTCCCTCTAAAATCGGAACAGGATGAGAATGCTAGCTGTCACCTCTTCTACTCGCCATAGTGCTTGAAACGTTAGCCAGACCTATCAGGCAAGGGAAAGAAATGAAAGGAAGAATTCACATTATCATTATTTGCAGATGACATGATACTCTACATAGAAGACCCAAAAAATTCACAAAATACTTTTAGAATTAATAACCAACTTCAGTAGTATAACATGATACAAAATTAGAGCACAAAAATCAATAGCATTTATGAACACCAATAGCAGACTCAGTAAGAAAATCATGAAAAAATAGCATTCACAGTAGCATCACAAAAAATTAAATACCTGAGAAGTAACCTAACCAAAGATGTAAACAACCTCTGCAAAGCAAACTACAGATTTCTGAAAAAGGAGATGGTAGAGGGCATCAGAAAATGGAAAAAGTCCCCTGCTCCTGGATAGGCAGAACCAATATTGCCCAAACGGCCCAACTCTGAAACACGTGCCTGCTTCCCGAGATGATTGTGAGCTACATGTACTGCAAACATATACTAATTTTAAAAAATGTCTGAAAAATAATCGGTTAGTCATGTATAGATGTCTGCAGACTAGTAAGTGTTGCAGCTTGAGGACGTGAACAATGGAACATCCTCAGTGGGCCAAGCAGGAGATGGACTGTCTGTTGTAGCTATGAATACCAGGCAAATATACTTGCGTATATACATTGGAGAAATGATATTTTTAAACATCTGTGTAGCTAAACAATTAAATAATTTTATTTTAGGTAGACTCTTGTGGATCATGAGTGTAACATTTAAAATGTGTTAGATCAAATTAAAGAGGTAATGGAGGGGAACATGGAAGGGTAATATCACATTCTACTGGATGTTACACTAAAATGTACTGATTACTATGACTATATATTTCTCTATAAACTCGACTTACCAATAGAAATGTATGTTTATCAAAAGTAATGCAATAGGGGGCTGAGGATTTAGCTCAGTGATTAGAGTGCTTGCTTTGCAAGCACAAGGCCCTGAGTCCCCAGCACTGAGGGGAAAAAAAAAAAAAAAGAAACAAAGAAAAGTAATGCAATAGAAATGTAATAAAATATTTTCTTGAGAGAATTATTTTAGATTTTTTACCAGAAAATACTTGAAAATTTATACAAGTTAAAAGTATAAGCTAATATGAAAGCTACTTTTGGAAGAAATTGTGGCTTATCTCATGATTTTACACACATTTGACGGCTACACTAGGCAAAGTAATATATATTATGGCTTTTTTAAAAGTCAGAGCTAAAAAAAAAAGTCAAAAGTCTGTCAAAATCTGTTTTCAGGGCAAATTATTACATTTAATGGGTAATTCATCTGCTTTTTTATGCATATTGCTTAGTGAGTTCTGAAATATCTTGCAAGAGATCATACTTGAGATTTTCTTAATATTTTAATGGATATAAAATTGTCTTATTGAATCTCAAAAATTGAGTCACGCAGAATCACATTTTACTTGACATGCAAAAGGAAATACTGGAAAATCAGGTATTTTTTTCACCCATTATTTCTTTAAAGTATATTTCTTCCAAAGGATTTTATTATTGTTGTTCAGCTACATATAAAAACAGCTGCAAAGGAAAAAAATTTAAACTGTAGGAAAACATCTATTTTCAGTTCTTGATAATTCTCTCTTATACATTAAAAAGTAATTGGCCAAAATCAGTTCATATGCAAATTATGAATTACCCACTTCAGGTCAGAAAGTTAACTTTTAATTGTTCAGCTGAATAGATTACTAACTCCAGTATATTGCTTCACCCTAGAAAATATTGAAACTCCAAAAAAAAAAATGTAATTTATTGCCTTCATAGCTGGCATACTTATGTCAATTATCAACATTTTGTCAGATTGTGCAACTGATTTATCTGTAACTTTACTAACATAAAATCTTCCAAGTAAATACTCAAAATCATTTCACCATAATTTCTAATAACAAATTCTCAAGCTGTTTGATATAATACTGAAATAATCTAATTATCACAGATTATTTTAACGTTTGTATTTAAGAAAAATTAAGGTCATATTTTCACAAAAATTTTAAAGCTGGAAAGGACTTCCCAGAGCTCATAATTAATTTGTTAATTTCACTATTGAAACAATTCAGAGAATTTAACGTGCATTTTCCCACATGACTGACAGTTAATGAGAAGGACGCTCCTTGGACAGAGCAGATTTCCACATGGCTTTGACTGAGCAAGAGGGTTTGAAAGTACACGAAAGTACAATAGTAAGAGGTAAAAATTTTAAGTGTTAAAATTCCAAATCTCCATTTTATGTAATTTTATGGAAGAAAACTATGAGAATGTTACTGCTTCTCATCAAATATTTGCAAATATGTGATTAAGAGACTCTGAGAGATGGCTGGGTTGTGAGGTCACTACCCTCATCAGGGATTAACTCACTGATGAGTCCGTAGCTGAGTGGACTGTGAGGTGACGGGGCGCAGTTGGTGGAGGGTGGGACATGATTTTGGGAGCTAGATCTGCTCCCTGGCCTGTCTCTCAGGCTCTTCCACTCCCTGCCTCCAGGATGTCGTGAGCCGAGCAGCCCATCCACCACAATGCTCAACCTTGGAGCTAGCTGGCCACGTAGCAAAACCCTTGAAATGGGGCCACAGTAAACGTCTCCTCCTTTAAATTTCTATGGCACATCAGCGGGAAACTTGCCCGAAACAACCTATTTGTTGAATAGGATCTATCATGCCTACTGTCCTATACATAGATCCTGGATGCCCTCTTTGTTTACATATGTTTACCTCCCTAATTCCCATATGTTTAAAAATTGGTTGTTTGTAGAGCATAAACCGTATAATTTCATATTTTCTTTTTTTTCAGTTTCTTGGTTATTTTAATTTTTTATGAATATTTTGAGTTTAGCTTAACAGCCCATCCATATGCAGATTTTGATTGGCTCTATTGGTAAATTTTGGGAGAATGTACACATTTGTGAAATCGATACCTTCCACTCGAGGATAGGGCATTTATTCTATGTATTTATGCTCCTTTGAAACAGAGCTTACCACTTTTTCCTCTGTTCGGTACAGTGTTTTAAAGACATCTTTAAGTGGATTGTTGCTTATATGGATTATGTATAAAATGTGTGGCTGTTGTTTGCTTTTGTTTTGAAAGAGTTTCATAGATCTATAATTGATTTTGCATGTTTTTAAATAATGGATTTTTAATGTTTTAGTACAGGCATATTGAAAATATTTGGAGCTTTTTATTGATCTTATATGTGTATACTGTGCTACTTTCATATTATTGTTAGTAATATTCCAGAAGTATTTTTTGTATTTTAAGGTAGTTAAACAAATTGTTGATATTTATTCCTTACTAATCCTTATGAGATTTTTTTCCCCAGCACTGCTTTGAAGTTTTAATACATACTTGAAGATTCGCTAAGAGAATGAGTATCTTTGTCTTTGTCTTGGTTCTAAAGGTAGGATCTTCCACTATATCCTCATTAAAAGAAGTATAACTTTGTTTTTATTTATGTGAGATACAATGATTTTAACTTCTCTGTAGAGTAGGGTTTTAATGTGCCCTGGAATATTTTCAACCATTTTATGTTCAAATATTATCTTTCTTCTATTTTCTCTTTTATTTCTAAGTGCCATGTAAGTTAGACCTTCTCATTCTATTATTGATATAATTTTATGCTTTTTTCATATTTTCATTTGATAATCTGTCAATAATTTGTTATTTATTTTATTGTATTCTCTATTTTTCTGCTTTTCTTCAACTCTAATATGTTGGCTCAGGTTTAAATACTTTAAATATACATGTAACTGTTATATGTTATCATATGGAATACATAATTTATAAAAACATATACACATAATGAGAGATTCCAAAATTCCACTTATTTTCACATTTCTTACCTGTTCATAATAACATCTGCTTTCTGATCAGTCTTTGAAACTGTCATTGTTTTCAAAAATTTTTCATACAGAACTATTCTGGGTTTTGTTTCTGGCAATTTCAGCGTTTTAGTCCATATAGAGATTAAAACTTGTATTCACACATATTCATTCCGTTACACTCTTGCTATTCTTGCTCTTAGTGGCTCAAGGTCTCATGTTTTGTGCAGCTTGATTGCAAAGTCGTTGCTTGGTCTTCAATGCAGGGATTCTATGGCCCTCCACTGGGACATTCATATCCAGAAAATACTGTTTCAAGCGAGAGTTGTGGCATCCACTACCCTCCAGCGCGGAGCTGCACTGCTTACAGGCCCTAAATCAGGCCTCAAGTCCCTCCAGCACATCTTCCCACTTCTGCTCGGCGCTCTAGGATGCTGAGGCTGTTGCATCGTTTCTGTATGACAGCCCACTTTCTCTTCTTCAGTGCAGTTTTCACCTGTGCTTGAGTGTATTAACATATTATGGTTTTAGTCTAAACTTTTACATAGAATATTTGCCTTGGGAACTCTTTGGACTCACTCATGACTGGCTGCTTTAAAATTACATATAAGCAGTTTATCAGCTTATGCACAGACAAGAAGATTGAAGTGACTTATTTAGAAATTATAATGAAAAGAGCATTTTATGAGATTGTCATTGTTGCCCTTTTTATTAGCATACACTTGGGACACAATAAATATACTTATCATGGGGGATTCATCTTGATCTTTTTTACTTCTTCCCTTTCCCATTTAAATATATGTCATGACTAACAATTAAATCATATTTTAATGCTATATGGTTGATGTTATCTTACGTCTATGGGCAAGTAAGTGTCTTTTTTACATTTTCAATGAAGTCGGCCTGTTGCTTTTCATAATGTGTGGTCAGTACAGAAAATAAATATAAAAGTGTCTGTATATTGGTTTCATTTCTGTTATTAATATAGTGCTTCTTGTTCCTCAAAAATTGGATGTAACTATATGACTTAAAAAAAGAAATACCCTTTCTTTAGTTTTTTTAGAGTGTGTAGATAATTTGTCCTGATTAGCTATCTCAGCTATGTCTGTCTGGGTTCTTGGCTTAGGATGGAATGAGGCTTCCTGCCAAAAGAATGTAACGTGACTTATAAGAAATCACGTGGTATCAAATGGGCAACATATAATTGGTTGTCTTTGGGTCGAATTTGCTGTTGGCAATAAATTTATCTTGCTTATTGAAAAGATAGTAAGCAAATATGTAACTATTCCCTTCTTGGGTTTTAAATAAGCAAATTATTGGAAAACTTTAAGTTAAAAAAAAAAAAATTATGCAGAGTTAAAATCCTTTGTCATTAATTACAAAAAAGCCCTAAAAAACTTCTTCTACATGCTTAGTAAGAAATACTTTAAAATTGTACACTTAAAAAAATTGAGACTACTCTGAAGAAAACAAATCCTGAACACTTAAAAATATATGTCATTTCATCTTCTATGTGCTCTAAGGAACTGAACCAAAAATCGGTATGAACTTTGCTTTCTCCTCCATACTAATTTTCAGCTAATATTGCAGAACTAATGCCGCCTTGAGAAGCGTTATGATCAATTCCAGCTGTCTCCTGCATTAGGGTGCCCTGAATTACGGCAGCGTTTTAAGAAATGAGGCTCCAAACAAAATCCGCCGCAGATGACCTTCTGTTTTAGTACTTGTGCGGACTCCTTCACACTGTGACTATCTCCTTTCATCACGGGGGAAAAACAAAATAAAACCCATGACAGCCTGAGTTATTTTACTTCGCTTTTACTTTATTCTTGAATCATTTATTCTGAGACTCATTTTGGTACTGAATCACTGACTTTATTGAACAATTTGCCTACAGTCTCACGATTTGGATTGTCTCCAAATTGATACGGATTTATTTGCTAATGTCTCCCAATTAGTCTTTTCTGTGTTCTTCCAGGCACTTGGATCATTCTTTCTGGATTTCTCCTTTCTTGTATATGAGATTGAAATTTATAACCTTAGTAAACATCTTCACCAAAGTTATAAGTCCTTCCCGAATTCCTTAGATGAAAATATTCACCCATTCTCACGCAACTAACACATCATTTAGTGCCTAGATGTATGTTTATTAAGAACTACTTACAAATAGGGGAGTATCTCAATATCTACACATCTTTATTGATGATAATGGATAGTGTAAGATAGGAAGAAATGCTGCTTCCCGGAGTCCATAAACTCGCAATACTATATTTAGTATTTCACCTGTTTTGTTACCTTCATTAGAACCTTATGCTGTTTCAGAGTCTCACTCTTGAAACACCATCTCTGAACTTTCAGCGTCTGCTATGTCATGGATAGCCATCAGCAGACTGACAAAGAAGCAAGCATTTCCATGACTTAAGTGAGGCCGCATAATTATCTTAACAGCAAAATTGGTGTATAGAGAAGAGTGTGTTTAGTTCTACCTGGTAGTGAAAGGAGCTGTGCAAAAAAGTGAGATTTATATTGGATTTAAGATTACAGTGAAGGCCTCACACTAATGAAGGAGGTGTGAACAATAAATGCAGGTCGTCAAACGAGCAAAGGTCAGGATGTAGGAAGGACCATGCTGTACCTGATTATAAGCTAGTAATTTGGAAAACTTGTAGTTCCAGAGATAACACACAAACGCTACAGCATAAAAGGAGAAAGTTTGTTAAGAGCCCCACTGCAGGGGGATTATGGGTAATAGGCTAAGCTACCCATGATGGAAGGGCATTGAAGAATTTTATTTAATGAAGTAATGTGACGCAAACTCTAATAATGGAAAGGTTATTCTGATGTATGTTAATTAGAGTGAGAATGTAAATATAAGATCTGAAGCAGAAGGTCAAACACGATTATCCATAGTGACGCTTACTCAGTACTTACACTACAAAAGGCTCATTCCATTCCTTTTAATAACATTTAATCATCTATGAGCTTCTTTTTCCTAGTCACATCTTATGTACAAAGAAAATGAAGTAGCAAAGATTAAACATGGTGCATACGGTTACAAAGTTCCATATGGTGGAGCAGAAATCAAAGCCTGCAATGTATCGGGAAGTGCTTACTGTTGCTCAACACACAGATAGGTATTTATATCTCCTTGTTTCTCCTAACATCTCCACTCCCTGTTTTCAGGCTCCTCCTCTGACTGGCCCCAAGGCCATATGCACACCCACACACATCTCATTTCTGCTTTGTGATATCACATAAGAAACTTTCATATAAGCAATCTTCGCTTCATCCTGTAGAATCTTCCAAAAGCTTGCTCAAAAGTCTTATGCATATTTGACTCCCCCGTTTCCCCTAGAATTTTAATCACATATATACTGCTTTCACCTGATTGAGCTGTCCCTCTTCATCATACTTTAATTAAACCTTTCTTAAACCTTCATACTTGTGAAGACTTCACATCAGTCGGAGAATTCTTCATTTCCCCATCACCCGCAGCTCGGACCATGACTATAGCTATGTTTAACAACTCCTGTTTATGGACCTATTAGCAGCTCTTGATTAAAAAACAAAAACAAAAACAACAACCAAAAAAAAAAAACAACAACAAAAAAAAACTCCTTAAATTCTTCTTTGCCAGAAATTCCATCAGTTACTGGAAATACTGATAATACTGAGCAGGCACGAGACAGGCTCAAGGAACCCGGGTGCTCTGCCACTCCCCCTGTCGAGTGGGAGCACGGGGCCACCCTGCAGAAGCCAGGGGCTCTGTGTACTCGGAGCTGTGCCGCGGTGGGTGAGGGACCGGCTAGAAGGAGAGGCGCTCCAGCGGCCGGAGGAAGCCCTCAGCGGGCCTTTCTTCAGGACAACAGAGAAAAGAATTCATAGCGACGCAAAATGGTGTAACCGTGAAAAGGCCAAATGAATCACATGTGTGGCTCATGTGACACGGGTGATTTCCCTCTTTGGAGAGAAAGTTAGAGGGTTCTCTGGGACCGTGTCCCGTTTGGGTCCTCTGGTTTTTCTCCCCCACTCCCGACACAGACCTTCCCCTTTCCCCTCTTGCCTGTGGAGGACTCACTTCCGTCTCCTATTTCTGTACTTTGTACTCACTTTTCTGAAACAGGAAAGAAAGGGGAAAGAAAGGAAGAAAGAAACAAAGAAAGAGAAATGAGGGAGCAAAGAAATTGGAAAGGAAAGGAAGGGAGGGGAAGAGAAAGGAAAGAAAAACTTACTCGCCTTCAATGGTCAACAAATACCCCTTTTCCTTTGGTCTCCAGGCTTCAGCAAGCCGTCCCCCTTTAAGATCTTCAATCTAAATTATTTCCTAATTCAGGGCCTGGACATTAACTCCCATTATTATTTGTGACAGTTTCTATTTCTCCTTCTATTTTCCCTCACACCTAGAAAAATTATACTTCAATCATCCTTAACTTTTATTTTAATGTTTGTCCTCAATATTCAATAGAAGGCTAACTATGAGAGGCACACAGTTGGACTTCTGACACTAGCTTATAGGCTCAGGCAGAAGCTACAGTAATCACAGCAGTGTGGTTGGCCTTGGTGACAGACTAGACAAAGGGGTCAATGGAACTACACAGAGAGCCTAAAAATAGATTCACAGAAATATAATTGTGTGATCTCTGAAAACAGAGACCACACATTTCAAAAAGTAACTCAAAATTAGTTAATGCAAAATGGTAAAATTCCTAAGGCTAATGTAGGAGAAATACACATAACCATCTCTAGGATTATGATCTTTTAGATAAAACACAAAATGTTCACTGAAAGAAATAAATCTGCACTTCCGTAAAACTTAGGTTTTGTGATGAATAATGCTAAAGCAATGAGATGACGCACCACAGAGTGGACCAATTTTTTGGGTCCCAAAAGTATGATAGTAACACTGTGTACATGTCATTGTAGTTTCTGTCAAAATCCATAAAGTGTACACAACTAAGAGTAAACCTTAGTTCACACTGAGATCCGGGTGATGCTCCTGTTAGTGTGGGGTTACCCATTGTCCCACGGTGGTGGGACAGTGACAGTGGGGGAGCTTTGGTGTATAAATTCGGGCACTGGCATGAGGGGAATCTCTGCATCTTCTGTGGCGGTGAACTGAAAGCTGCTCTTAAAAAGTAAAGTTTTAAAACTACAATTACATCCAACGCAGAGAACACTAACAAGGCGCCAGGCGCTCTTTCTGTTTTATCGCAGGTGTGTATGTACATGTGTATCTGCTCATAGAGTTAGCTTGTTCTCATCTAAAATTAAAATAAATACACATTTAAAGTTGTTTATTTATTTTATACTCAGTCTTCTCCCCAGGCACAGAGTACTCATTTTATAATCACTCATTTTTTTAAATTTTACTTTGAAAATATTTATTAGTGAATGTTTGCAATATATAATGATCGCATTCATCCTGTGGGATTGATACACATACATAACTGACTTTTTCGTCCCCTTCCTGTCTCCTCTTTTCCCCTTTCTCGTCTCTTGGTCCCCTTCCCTTTTGCAAAAGTTCCACCTCCCTATTTCCTACTAGCTATCTTTATAATCACTGTTTTAAAGAGAATGCAGCTAGGAACAGGAGCGCTAAGTAACTTGCCCCTTCTCACGAGTCTGCCACAGAGAGCTCCGGGTTCTGCTGAGCAAGAGCCAGCGGACAGGAGGCCACCGTGCCGTCCCGATCGCGGACTAGGTGAGATTTCCCGGTGAGCGGACCCGCTTGCTCCTGTGAGCGCCTTTTGGGATTTTCTTTAAATATACATTTACTCAGAGGTCTGCACTGTTGTGAGCTGAGGGCTTGTGCTGTCCTCCGCGCCACAGGCTCCTGGGCGTGGAGATGTCACACGTCACGGCGCCGCCCACAGCTGGAACAGGGACCCCGCACAGGCCCCTGGAAAGCGCAGGAGCTCACCAGGCCCACGCTGAAGGTGTGGCCCGCAAACCCTCCTCCTCTTTGGAGCTCTGTTTAGGGCAGAATAGAAAGCTTTATCGTATATGACTAAATAGAAAGTGATAATTTTAAAAGTGTCCTTGAGAAAGTCACCTTGCATCTAATATTACCAGACACTTTTTAATAATTTTATTTGGAACCACAAAGTACTATTTAGGGGAAGACTGTGGCCTGGAACAACCTCAATCAATGCTGCAGGGAGCACTTACAGAAGGGACCTGAAGCGATAAGAAATGAGAGACAAGGAAATTGACTATTGGATTTTGATTTTTCTTTTTTTTTTTACTTGAGAATGACCTTATGTTTGCAAGTACTAGATGTCATTATGAGCAAGTATTTTACTTTAGCATGTATGAGAAGTAATAGAGTAAATGTTTTATTCCCATTATCAAGTATTAAAATTCATAGAGCAAATAAAAACAATTTTCTTAACGTCATTGAATGTGTATTTCTATATTAAGATTTAATTTCCAGTGACAGCATCATCTGCAGATCTCAAAATGTACTAAATCCCACACTGCTCAGGCAGGAGCAGTAATGATGGCCAAGAAGGCAGGGGACAGAATCTCATCCTGATGAACTGATGGTCAAATTCAGTTTTTACATGTAATAGCATCTATATTTATAACTGCATTTTTAGTGTATGATTCCTGCATGAAACTTGGTTATATATCATATATACGTATATGTATATATACCAAATATATAACAAATACATCAAATTATTTGATTACATATATAATAAATTATATAACTATAAAATGAATGTGTTATAAATAAATGTATTACATATAATTACAACTGCAAATATTATGATTTATCTTTTTCATATCTAAATGTAAATAGTAGTAAATGTAAACACTGTATATACGAATACTGTGTGTGATTGAGCACATATATGCATATATAGATGTACAAGTAAATCTACTTAATGTTTACATATTCATATTGGCATGATATTCTATCATTTCAGTTCAGGGGCGTGTTATCATTTTCTGCTGTCTGTCTAATGATATATCTTTAAGATATACTCTGTTATATTTACAATAAAAAAACTAGGTAATATCTATATTGTGGGTAGATTCCAGATGTTCTGCCTATAATTGCTAAAGCTAGGAATATATTGAATTCCTTTGAGGATTTTTTGATGTAGAACATTTTCTTCCTTTCTTCTGAATCTTTGTGTTGAGTTTTGAAGGAAAAAAAAAAAAGATGTTTTGATGTACTTACTAATTCATGCATATATTTTATTTTGAATTTCAAAACCCACTTTAAGAGTGATTGCATCCAGGAAAATATTTTAATAAAATAGTGTGTTTGAAACATTCATACCATATCTAAGAATATCTGTGGCTGAGACTTAGTTTTGTGGTGGCCATGTTCAGAAGCAGAGGCTCATGGGAAGGTGGAGTAGATGGGTACGTTCCTTCTCTGCTGGACGTTAAACAAACCACATCCCCAGGAAAAATGTCATCTTTAATGTGTCTCTTTTGATACACGCATGAGAAAGTAACTTGCAATATGTGGCTGTATGTTTCCGATTTTGCATCCAGGGAAAAATGAGCATCAGGCAGAGCAGATGAATACAATCTGCAGAACCGTCCCAGGGCCTCTTAACTCTCACCAGGTGGAGAACGTACAGTGCTCACTGCGAGCTGTAGGGGTACAAGCCCTTTCCTCTGTTTTCATAACTGCTCACGAATCCCTCATGATATTAACTGCCATGTTTTCTAACAGACTCATTTCTTAATTCCTAAGAATAAGACTTTCTTGCATTTACAGGAGACGTGAAGCTCCAGAGATGCACGCAGCTTCAGCTGGGTGAGAGTTGGAAGTGGAGCTGGGCGCCTGGGTTTGTCTCATTTCTCTTCTGTTTATCAGTTGTGGCCTTGGACAAATTGTTTATCACACCCCTGTCTCCAACTCTGCCGATGTAAAATGAGTATAATAATAATCCCTACCCCTGGAGACCTAATTAGAAAATTTAATGAGTTAATATATGGCTGCATAAAACAATGTCTGACATATAATGCGAGCTATATGTGTTTGCTTAAACATATTCAGAGAATCAGTTTGAATTGTCTAAAAAGCACCTACGTGCCTCTGTTTGCAGGGAAGGCCACCGTGCGGTGGTGAACAGACCATTTTCCCTTGGTTTTCAGTGCAACACATACCACACACCAGCATTTCCACTTCCTCCTTTATAAACACTGACCAAACGCACTGTGCCTCAAACCATAAATTAAGTTACAAGGACCCAGACTGAGTGAGTGGGGATTGCTCAATGTGAGGAGCTGGCGGCTCGCAGGAGGGAAGCTCTTTTATTCAGGAAAAGGAAAGAAGCACAATGGGGAGAAGTTTTGCATGGGCAAAGGAAGAGGAGAGTTTTAAATTAAGGCCACCCCGATAGGCCCGTGGCTAGTGCTCTGGAATTGGCACACCTCAGTTTAAAGTCCTGCTCTTCTGATTACCAAACTCATGAACAAAATTGAATTACCTTACTCCTCCGGCCTTCATTTCATCTCTGCAAAATGTGGAAATAATGCGTTCACTTCACAGTCTTGTGAATAATATTGCATTTACATTAATAGCTAATATTGAGAGACCGTGGGGATTCAGGCAAATGCTGTGGATCTTAAGGACATCATCAGGAATTGGATGAAAAGCAGGTAGACTAATGTCTGGCACACCATCATACAATAAGAAGCACATTCAGCTATTAATATTTAGTTTCTTTAAAATAACGTCAATCTCATCTGCAGGGGAGGAATAGCTGCTCTCTGGCAGCGGGTTGTTCCAAGCATAGTTTCTTCTCATTTTCTAGTCTCACTGAGTTTCTTATTAAGGGAAGAGATAATAGAGACAGAAAGCCTTCTTCCTGTGGCGGTTCCCAACCAGGGCCCTGGGGCATGTGCATGCTGCAGGGAGCGAGGATAGAGCAGACTCTGAAAGGTTCCTCCTAACTCCACAGATGACTTGCAGAATCCAAACTCCACGAGAAGGTGTGTGGGCTCCTGCATCCAGCTCATTTTAGTCTCCTCGTGAGGAAGACACAAGCGGACACTCCACGTCCAAAGAAGTGATGTGCCAGGCTGCTCCTAACCAGGGTGCTTGACACTTGGTTAGTTTAGGAGATCCAGGTATGGGAGAGTTTGGCTTGATGGACTGTTTCTATTGGAATATGCAGAAGATAATCAGAAGGCTAAGAGGTAGGATCAGAGCATGTGGTACTAACCGTAGTAGTAAGCAAGCAGAAACTTTAATTTGTTCTAGGCCTGATGGCCAGCTATCTAAATGTTTTAAGTAGAAGAACAACAAAGTGCATTTGAAGAGGTTTTCCATGCCATGTTCATTTGACTACTAGCTTGCAAGCATTAGGAGAGGTCAGGGGTAGCATAGAAGTCCATGTAAGAAGATTCTTTAATCATCCGGCAAGGTACAGAAATCCCTCAGAAGAGGGAGTAATTATCAAACAGGAAATAATATCAATGGGATGTGTCTCCGTGAGACACTGAAAAGGTTCATCTTTCATGCTAACAATTCTGACCTGTGACTGGAAAGTGACAGGAGAGAAACTAGAGAACAGGTCCCAGGAGAAAGTAAGTCCTCATTCTTCACTTGACCTGCTGTCGGTTCCACACACAGAAATGCAGAAATCTGAACAAAAACCGGTATTGCGTTAATTCTTGTTAAAAAATGAGAAGAAGCCTATTAGAAACTCCCTCTGACACACAAAGAGAGAAACGGATGTGCGGTGTCAGAGGTCACCCATTTTAGTTGCACACTCGTTGGAAGACGTAAACTAAAATCCAGTCCAGGAGAAAGACGGGGGTGAGTGCATTTGAACTGAAGAGAGGCGCTCACAAAGAGAACGCATGTAGAGAAGGGAAGAGCAGTCGGAGCGGAGTGTTGGAGAACGTCATTAGAAGTGAGGCCATCTCGTGAAGGGAGGGCTGGCTAGTTTTAATGAATTTTGTTGAAATACGTTTAAAAAAGAGCTCAGAGCTGATGAAGGTGGAACTGTGGCCATCTTTGAGAACTTGGTGTGAGCACGTTTTGGGAGAGGACAAGAGCAAGTCTTTTTCTGTGGTAGAGCCGCCTGGAGAGGTGGCAGACAGCCACTTCGGGATGCTGTTGAAGAAAGGTGCACAGAGTTGGATGGGAAGCGTGCGAACTGAAGGGATATTTTATGTTATTACTCTTTTTAAATGTTAATGATACTGGGTTGTGGTCATGGGTGACTGAGAATATCGTGATGAAGAGAAATGAGATGCAAAATGGAAATTGATAATTGCAGAAGGAAATTCACAAGAAATAGCAATATGGGACATTAGCTGTCAATCAAAGGAGTCACTGGTCACTGGGAGAATTAGAGACATTCCCTCCACAATGATGAAAACAGAGCAAAAATTATAATTTCAAGGAAAAAATTGATCGACAGTTTTGGAGGGGGATGATGACCATATTTTTATTAGATGATTTGAGACACTGTCTCCAGCTCCTATGCTGGTGCAGAGAAAGGTGGACTGTCCTGAGCTCAGCCCAGAGGTGCCTCTAGATGCTGAGTCCTGGATCTCTCCCCAAGTGGGGCTGGTACGTTTTCCAAGCTCACATCTCCACAAAGCAGCAGCTGGGGCACCTGTTTTCTAGTACTGTCCTAAACATAATTGAGATCAAGGCGTCTGTTCCCTACTTAAGATGGTCCGCTTGTGTCCATCTCACAGAACAAGACTACCAGATGGAGCATCTACCCTGAAGCCCACATAAACCTCCTGGTAGACTTTGTCCTCATGGTCCTGGACCACGTGCAGGTTTCTGCACACTGGCCCAGGTGCTGTTGTCCTGGTGCCTAGCAGAAGGCTGAGTCTGGGTTTCTTTCAGGCCGGTGAGAATTAGCAGAACGGACAACCATCATGGTCCGTGTTGCCTGAGTTCTTGAGTTAATGGGAGTAGGAGTCCCAAGTAAGGGTGATGGTAAGTCACTGTGAATGGCAGATGACTCAAAAGAGGCTGAGTCACTTATGTCCCAGGCCACAGGGCCATTCACCTGTGAGTGAATGTGTCATTCAGAAATCCTATAGTAGGAACTAGAATGCTAATGCTGCCTACAATTCCATCACTTGGCTCCTCCTCATGTTGGACATTCCTCTGAGCCTGAAAAGGGATGAATGGGCAAACACAGAGCATCTCACATCACTCTGAGGGCCATCAGGACCTCAGAGAAGAGATATGAGCTGCCTCCTCTGAGAAGTGGCTTTTCCCAAGGGGAAGAGAAATCTGGCTGTAAAGAAGATACATAACACATTTGAGGAAAATCAAGAGGTTGGAGATAAGAAGTTGATTAAAGTCGCTATTGCACATTTAATTGTCAGAATTCAGTAATCAGGATCTATTGTATTCGTGCACATCCCACACAGTTTTCTGAGAGGCTTCCTGACAAACTTGATGAGACATAAATGCAAATCAGGACCCCTTTTCTGTATCTACTGAGAAATGGTGTGTCACGCTATCATGGTTGTATAAAAATTACAGGTTACAGAAACAATGCTGGTAAATGGAGCTTTGTGTACTCAAATCTCTGTCCAAAGGGACCCAAAAAGAATTGTTCGAGAAAGAGTAATGGGAAAGGAAGCAGAGAGTAAGACAGGAGAGTAAACAACCTCACAGATTTCTTCCTGCTGCACTTGCTGGCAGGTCTCTTGGGCCCACATCTGCAGTGTGGCGATTACGCGAGTGCTAGAGTATGACTTTCTGCAATAGACCAAGAGAACTAGTGTAGCAGGGTCAGTCAAGTGCTGGTCCAGGAGTTCCTGCACAAAGTGATGTTTCTATGCTTCGCACAACAGATTGAGCAAAAACATGCATGTACTATACTCTCAGTGAGATCGAATGAGGAGATTAATATCTAGATCAAATATATTCTACCTGCATCCTCTCAATGTAACCTACCACTCGTTAATACTTTCATATACTGCAATTGTCATAAATTGTATTAGTAACGCAGAGTAACAGTTTCCATAAAGGCGTAGGTCTAAAAAATTCATAGTATTTTAGACCAGAATTAGATGGGCAGTTGGAGATGCACGAATCTAGTTTCACCTTGTGAAAAGCTGACTGTGGAGACGTGGAGGAGCCCCGCACTTCGGGCTCCCTTCCCAGAGCTCGCACTGCCACGGTACTCTCAGTGTGGGAGACACACACAGGTGACAAGCAGAGCTATCAGAGCAGCGTCCCCAAGAGTAAGGCATGTGGGGGATATCATTCGGCTTTGCTCATTCTGTGTAAATGCAGTAATATCTTTCTCAGAGTTTGCTACTAACTTGTGTTGGTTTTCATTAATGAAGAGTTCAAGATCTCTGTATTCCACCATAAATTGCAAACATGTGAAATAATATGGCTACTTTCCTTCAAATTACTAAAATGACTTTACATATTTAGTTTCAGTAGCAGATACTGTGTAGGTTTCCTTCTACTTTATCTGAAAAGAAAGTGAGAGAGAGAAAGACAGAAAGAAAGACAGACAAAGAGAAACAAAGAGTGAGACAATGATAGACTATGGAACCTACTCTCATTTCTCTGACTTTGGGCATCAAGTGAATAAATATTTTTACACTGCAGTATTAAAATACTGTCGGGGCTGGGGATTTAGCTCAGTGATTAGAGTGCTTGCCTGGTAAGCACAAGGGCCTGAGTTCGATCTCCGGCACCACACACACACAAAAAATAAATAAATAAATAAATAAATAAATAAATAAATAAATAAATAAATAAATACTGTCATAGTAGGAACACCTGCCGTAAATTAGTAGCATGCTTTTAAAGTCTACTTAATTTACGTATCCCATAACATATATATATGTACATGATCAAATTTATTGATATGTATTTTTTAAAGATCTGACAATTTTTAATTTTTTCTTCATAGTACAAGAATATCATTGATGATGTAGTTAATTGAAGTGTGTTGAAATAAATTTTAAGCTAGTAGAGAAACTTAGTTTTATTAGAAATAATGATAAGCTACTTGGACTATAATTTTATGTTGCTATTCATAGTCCTAATTTCCCTGAGCTTCTTTTTCTATACTAGCAACATGAAAAAATTGCATTATGATTTTCAAAATCTTTTTCCCTTATAGTGAACTGTAACTATGTATGTGCGTGTCTCGTCTCCTCATCCTCTGTCTCTCCCACATTTAGTCATGCCTATTCTTATTCATATAATGGTTGGTGATTTTAAGTAAAAATGAGAAAATAATCCAAAGATTAAAAATTTCCATGAGTGAAAAAGCAAGAACACACACAGATAAATATCTTTTATTTTGAGGCAAAGTCTCGCTGTGTTGTCTGAGTTGGTCTCGAGTATTTGCACTGTCTCAGCTCCCACATAGAAGGGACTTAAGAAATGTGAAACCACATCTGGATTCTTTTCTCTTAACTGACTTTGTACCAATAAAAATATTCTGTAATGGAATAGAATAGCCTTGGAAAGAAGGAAGTAATTCTTTTATACAATGGATCCTCTTGTGCAGTTTCCATAATACTGGTTGTGATTTTGGAAATCAAAGAAATCTAAAGAAAACAAAACAAAACAAATTTACACGTTACATGTTAAAAGGTCTTGAAATTAAAGCAATAAAGGATTCAGTTGGGCACATAATGAACAATTCTTTTAAAAGTAATGTCATGCCATTCTAACATTTTTATGGTTCAAAAGTAATACTAAGCTGTGGTAAACTGAGGAAGTTTTGGAAGTATGGTCTGTCTGTAAAAGGTTCCGGGACATACATGTTCAGTACTCAAATACCAGTTATACCATATGATTTTTTTCAGAATATTTTTGTATAAATGATTCAATTAATCTATATCCTTAATGTTAATAGATGCTTTTTTTACTTTCATTAATTTGTTGTTACAAAGCAAAGGAAGTGAGTAAAATATTTTAAACCTTTTCATTGGCGTGGAGATTAAAATAATGTATATTCCCCACTGAAGTGATTCATCTTACCAACTTTTCAGGTTATTGCATGTTTTCTAAAATACTTGTCTTTCCTATACCTAATTTTAATATGTAATCCTTTCAAATTATTTTTTCTAAAATAGCATATAAATTTGTATTTCATTTTTACATAACTCTTCAGAAATGTTGTTCACCAGGAGCTAGCAGTTGATAGGGATGGAGAGGTTGTGAGTAGCTGAAGATCGATCATGATTGAGGTGCGCACAGACTTCACAGGAAATACTACCTTCATTAGGACTGTGTGCTGAGCAGGTCAGCCAAATGCCGTGGAATACTATTGCGACACACTCGTGCGTTCTCTCTCTTCCATGGTGCTCTCTTAAGCATTTGAGCCCAATTCACAGCCGTGTTCTTTAAATCGGTACTCTTAGAGCTGCCTAAACTACAGGCAGAAGCAGCACCAATGATGATCATTCTCCAGATGGAAAAAATAAGCAACTCTATCATATTCATTTCCTGATAACAACTTAAAAACCAAGTTCTTAGTCATAACTTTAAATAAGCAATTTTTAAATGTGGAAAGAACATAGCAAACCAAGCAATCAATCAATCAATAATCATAATTTAAAGATATCTCTAACACCTATTTTTAGAAGATAGACTCTGAACACGAATGTTACTATTATTATTCTTTGCCAGTCTTTGATTTTGTTGGATAATAAATGCAGTGCTTGCTGCATCCTTTTGGTGTATAAATATTGTAAACTTTCAAAAATAAAAAGTTTAGTAAATATCAAATTTTAATGACTCAATATTCTTAGTGAAAGCATGTACGCATGTTGAAGCACAAATTATTTTCTTCAGTGGTACGTATTTCTTATTCACACCTGGTCCATAGGAAACAGACGACAGAGGGCACAGAAGTGCACATTCATAAAACTAGCTTATTTTGAGGAAATTGACATGCTGTCTTTCGAAATGCAAAATTAGAGGTTTTCTGTTAAACATAATTGTGTGGTGCTGTAAACATTATGAATAGTTATTGGTAACACTGAAAGGGTGTCTTTCTTAGATTAGACCCTGGACCTGGGCTATTTTTTTTTTTCTACATATGAAGAAGCTTTCTGGAGGTATAAATAATTTTAAACAGGCATTAAAATGCTGGAAATATGAAAGATAGGTAATGGCCAAAGTAGTATTTTAGAACTAATAAAAAGAGAAAACAATCTGATGATAATCTTAACTAGATCAGTAAAAATAAATCAATAAAAATTTCAAGCAATAGGAAGGGGAGTATTTCAGGAGGCTCAACAGATGAGGGGACACTCTCTGAAAGAGAATTGCTGGGAGATTTCCTGTGATTTTAGCCCAGAGCACAGCCCTTTGCGATGCACTCAGTTCCAGTGGCTTTAAAGGAAGTACCAGAATATGAGAAGTGACAGCATAATAATTAATGTTACAAAGTTCACCCAGTGCTTTCCACCCTTGGACGCTCTTGGACACATGATGTTCACTAGCTGAAACAAGAATTAGAGGATAATGTGTTTTAGTACATTTGGGGAACAGGAGAATAAACACAATTAGAGCGACCCTCTAGTCTCCTGGGTTCACCCTTCTCTCCTTCTCTCCGGCTACTGATTTCATTTGGCTTCCATCAGCTTCTCACTCTGCCAGCACAATGTCCTCCTAAGGAAATGCCCGTGTCGGTGCCCCCCCTTTCAAGTTCCTTCTCAGTTGTCTAAAGCATGAAAATATTTATTGTATCTCAAAGAATCACAATATAATGTTGCCTTGTTCTAAACCAGTTTATCAACATTAAAATTGTTCTCGTCAAAGTAAGTGTCCCAAAGTAATAAAGGATCACGCCCTTTCTGATAGATCTGCCTAATGTGATTTAATGAGAACACACTACACAGTATATTCATGTATGCGACATCACATGGTACTGTATTCATATGTATAATTTTCAGTGTGTATCAGTTAGAAATTAATTTAAATTACAAAAATTGCTTCTTCTGACAAATACCTTCTGAACATTCTGGCATTCAAACTAATCAGTGTGGTAATTTTTTCCAGCTATCCATTTAGGTAACCTTTCTCTATTAACCTTTTTTTTTAAATAAATTCCAATCCGATCATCTATCGCAAACTTTGAATTCCTTCTTTCCATCTGCATGTTTTACTCTTATTGCTGACACTCCACCTGAGATGTCCCTGAAATTTTTCTCCCTTGCCCAGGGTGTAATTCATAAGGTAACTTTTCAAGGTGGAAACAGTTAACATGCTCAAATTATTCAATATTATTTCTCAGCTTTTAGGGACTTTAATTGACTGTGGCTTCTTTTCTATTTATTTTACTATTTCTTGGTACATTTAAAAAAATGTGAAAAACATAATTTGATAATTTAAGAAAATATTTCCCCAGAAATGCAATGATAATTTAGAAACTATGCATTCTGACTCTTTTACTTCCCCCTTCCTCGAGCTAGGGGAGGCCGTGGGCACCAGAGTTCTGCTCTCCTGTCTGGACGGGGTCACTGTGACCTGCTAGAGCCTCTTTTGTAACTATAAAATGATGTTCCCTTTTCCTGTCGCTGCCATTACAACCTGCCATAAACTGCCCGGCTTATAAAAACAAGAAGTATTGTCTCATAGTTTTGAAAGCCCCACGTTCAAGGTCAAGATGTTGGAGGAGCTGGTCATTTCTCAGAGTGACATGGGCGCATCCATTTCAGCCCTTTCCATTGTTTCAGATGAACCTCCTCATCTCTGCCTTCGTCTTCACTGGATGAATGTTTTGTCTTATGTGGTTTTGTGTCCAGATTCCCCTATCGGGATCAGGGCTCCACCCTGCTTCAGTATGATCTTATGAATTTCACTAATTATGTCTTCAAATACACTTTTTCCAAATAAGTTACAATTTTAGGGATTGTGGTTAGGACTTCTTCACACAAGTTGGTTAGGGAAAAGCCTCTTTCAACCCATAATGTTAATATTTAGAGTAATATTTCAGAGTTTTTGGAAAGTTGAAGTTGAGATACACAATATTCTCGGCACGGCCTCTGAAGCAAGCAAAGCCGAAGGTGAATAAATGAAGCTACTTATGTCATTTATTTGTAAAACAGAATTAAAGTCAGAGACTAAGATAAATGTGCCAATGTATGATAAAACACTTAACTACGATCTCCTATATCTTACTGTCCTAGAAATGGTGAATTTGGAGCCAGCTAATGAGAAGCAAAAAGAAAAGTGACATTTCTTCAGTATTAGTACATTGGCTACTGTCTTAGTTACTTTCTTTGTCTCTGAGGCACAATATGCAACCCAGAAAATTAAGGGAGAAGAGATGTATTTTGGCTTGCAGTTTATGAATATTTCAGTCCATAGTTAGCTGAGTCCAAGGTAGACGGCAGGGCAGAGGAGGAAGAGCTCATGACAGGGCAACAGGAAGCTGAGAGGGAGGAGGAAGGAGAGAGACAGGACCTTCCAGGCCACATCCACAGTGACCCACCTCTTCCCATCAGGCTTCACCTCCCAACATCACACCCAGCTATAAATTCATTACAGGACGAATCCACCAGTGAGTACCACCCCTCCCCAAACCCCCCTATGAATGCCTGAGGCTTTGAGGGGACATTGAGATATAAACCATGACAGCTAGGGACAAGTGGAGAAGAGGAAAAGAATCAGATCCAAAAAGACATGAAAGAGTTTTTTTTTTTTAAATACCTCTTTGACGATAGAGCTAGGGGAAGACCACTTCGGGCCACAAAAGAGAATCTGTGTGGTTCTGGCCCAAATCGGATTTTCAGAAGAAATCACAGTAAGTGGGACTGTTGGAGTATATTCAGCCACTACTATTAGATATCTACACACTTTGAAATGGTCAACTAATCTCCGCCCTCGTTGGCTAGAGCGGCACTGAGGATCACCGGAATAGTGAGGCCAGTTCAAATAGGCGTCATAGAAATTGTTCCTCATTTTCCTTCTGGGATTGCACATATGTTTCTCATTAATGAGACAAGGACTCGAACTACTTATGTCAATTATGCCCTAGGCCAAGCTCAGCTTAATTCTAAGCATGTTAAGACGTATGCACTGGCTTTGGGAGGCATATTTTAATTAAAATACAGATTTATATTGTAGATGGATGAACTGAAAGAACCATATGTCTCAAAGAGGCTGTGCCGTTTTATCATAATTCCACATACCGACTTGCCAGAGCAGGCTGCTTTCATCCTTTCCTGGTGTACAAACGTCTGCTTCCTAAGCCCATTTATTTATTTTCTTTGATGGTCATTTTGCTCAATCCATTCCATATGCTTGTTACACAATGTTTGAAAACCTTTATGTCTAAATTCTTTACATATTTTGAAACATTAGTGTTTTTGTACCATCGATTATCAGTTTTATGCTCTTCTCAAAAGAGCTTGTATGCTTCTTACAAAGCAGAATTGTATTATTTTTACTTTATGAAAATATAAAGCAAAATTTCAGAAGAAAAGAATAAAAGAATCACAACAGTTAATTCATTGTGTATCAAGTACTTATCTGCCCTAAATAAAGATAAAATTGAGGCATTCATAAGTAAATGGTCACAATTTGAGAACATAATGTTAAGTGAAATAAGTCAGACCCAAATGCTTGAATATCCCATGGTTTCTCTTGTACACACACACACACACACACACACACAAATAAAAATCAAAATAGAAGATAGTGAGTAGAGAGAATTCAAATAATCTCCCCAAATTACCTATTCTATTCTTTCAAAAATATTTTCCTATATATGCCAGTTTGGTTCATTTATAGTACTAGTTTCTTAATGTACTGAAAAAAAGTTTTTTACTAATATCTGTTTCTTTGCGAGTCTTTTTGTCTGTCTTGTATTCTAAGAAACTATCTTTAAGAAGAGTTTATATATTTTTATCCTTGAAAGAAACTCCTTTTTTTCTCACATGATGTGATGTTTCTCAAAGTAACACAACCATGGGAAGTTAATTTCCCCTTGTCTAGCCTGTGGTGTCTTGTGTTACTAATACCCTTAAGAGCATTCTCAGGACTTGCTAACTGCCATGGTGAAGGCCGAGGGCAGTGTTAAATATAGATCAGGACGAGAGGTGAAGAATAAAGAGACACTGAATGTGCCTGTCAGAGTGCAGGGAGTGCAGGCTGGGCCTGACTGGGGGTCACTCACAGAGGACCTCCAGTTCCACCCGAATCCCACCCTGTGCCCAGAGAGCCTAGCATCACACCGGGTCAGTGTGAGCCACCACTCACGATCGAAAAAGGGGAGCATGATCTTAGGAATGATTTTCTCTTTTTTTCATACTAAAAAAACGTTTTTTTGTTTTGTTTCTGCATGCTGGGGATCAAACTCAGGGTCTTGTGCTTGCTAGGCAAGCGCTCTATCACTTGAGCTAAATCCCCAACCCCTAAAAATCAATTTTTAAATTCATCGTATAAAGACAATTTTTTATTGTTGGAATTTGTTTTGATGTCTTCATGTTATTAATAATTATGAGAATGTCATTTAACTTCATTTTTAAATTAAATTTTAAGACCTTCATATGATCCCTCTGCCCATCTCAAAAATACTTTTAAATGAAAACTGTATTTAACATAAATAAATCCTAACAAGTTGGGAAATTTCTGTACTTAAAATGAGTTGAAATTATTGATAAAATCCGAGGTAAATTATTTAGATCACTTAAAGACACCAGGTGTTTCATTAAGGTTAGTTTTTCAAGGTAATTACTGTTTGGATAATTGAGAAAAGTGATGATAGCCTATTTAGTATACATATTTTTGTTCTTTAAAAATAAAGTCAAAATACGATTGCATAGTTAGTCAAATTTAGTATCTGCTAACTTCACGTTATATTTGTAATCCCAGAAGTACACATTTACACAGATGGTGACGCCAACAAAGATTATGAATAATCTTCTCTCTATTGTCACAATTTTCGCTTATGAATTGAAATTTCACTTTCAATTTCACTTATGATTTGAATATTCACGGTTTTGTTTTCACGCCCTGAGATTTCTCTGTTTTCTTTCGTTTGTTTTAGTATGCACATGTATTTTAGGTTGTACTCAAATGGCTTCAAAATAGTCTAAAGAATTAATGTTTCATTTGTCCCTGGTGATGCTTGGCTGTAGGTTCTAGCAAGCAGGCCGAAGCTCCTTTGAAGGAGCCATCTCTCAGACTGGCTTTTCTGAGTTAACACATCTTTTCCTCTTTATCGCTCCTTTAAGTCTTAGAGCAGGTAATGAAAGTGCTCTTTGGGGGACCTTTGGCAATGTTTATTTGCTGCAGGAATTTTGCAGACAGACAGACAGCAGCAGTGCTGCTAGACATCCTACTATGCGCAACTTTCACAACCACGAAAATAAAAATGAACTCCAGAGGAAACACTGAGATGATCTATTGCACATGATTCTGAAACGACATTTAAAAGTATAATTGCATGGCATCAATTTAATTCTTGTTCACTCCTACTTTGAAACCTTCTTCCCTCAGCTATTAAATCAACATTTATATTTTAAAAGCATGTACTCAACAGTCCAAAAAAGCAAACAAAACATATTCTAAACACTTGTGTACAAATTAATAATTTAAATGTTATAGAAATTATATAGATGGGCAGCAATTTTCATTCTGATTTTGCCATTTCCTTGTTCATTTATTTCATCTTTTTTACCCCAAATATGTAACAAAATATAGTAGTATAAATCCTTGCTCACTTTACACTTATGTTGACCATCTGGTTTTATTCCAAACTGCAGAAAAATTCAAGTATAGATTTACATCAGAAGAAAAAGACTTATTAGATATTGTATATTGAAAATAATGATAATATGGATCACCTTGTATATTGTAGTAACTGAAACTAGCATCAATTTTGTACCTAGTACATCCTAAGCATAGCGATGAGAATGTTACTTATTATTACATTTAAATTTCAAGAGCTTGCAATTACTATGTCAATATAAGACTCTGTACTGAGGTCGAAGTTGAAGCTTGCTGTAGATTTTTACATTTTAGTCCACTTTCCCACCTGGGCTCCGAGGCAGTACACGGTCATTAAACACTGTATGAGGGAATGACTGGTTGATAAATTGAATCTCATTTCAGAAATTTAGGAGAGATCAAATGATCATCTCTTTATTTTCTGGGCCAAGCATTATATTCAATGTAGAGACCAGGTATTCTGATTCACAATGTCCTCTCCCCTCAGAGTTTGGAAAGTATCAGTCTCATATAAAATACCTTTAATGAACACATGAATAAACATTTGAACCAGTAATTTTATACTTTTTTTTTTTGAGGTTAAGAGTAGGAAGATTTATTGGGGTATAGGAATAGGAAATAGGAATAGCTCCTGAGAGACAGGAGGGGTCCTGAATGGGTTGCCATTATACTTCTAATACTTTTATCAGTAACAGTATAAATTAGGCTAAAATATAACCTATTGGACAGGGAAATACTCTTTCTTGAGCTTAATTTTAAAGTATTAATAAAAAGATAGTAAAAATGAGTAAGATGCAATACGCATATGGACCAATTTCCCAAGGTGATTGCAATTTTTATGTATAACAAACATACACTGAGATCTTGTTCTGTGGGCTAAAAAAAAGGAAAGATCATGCAATCAAAAAATAGGTCATCCACAAAAAGCCTAATTATATCTGTGCCTTCACTCTTTTTGACATTTTTAATATCTATTTATTTACCTAGTTATCTATTTCTGTCTACACCGATAAAATAAATGAAAAACTATGAGTTGCTTCATTTTCATTCAAAAATGTTTAATACCAGATCTTTATTTCTGATAAAGGAAGGGTGCCACTAAATTTAACAAGTGCTAGATATTATCTTTATACAAAGGAAAGTCAAATGCCATATTTCTTTGCTTGTTAAAGGAACAGATTCCCATCAACAATGTCTTATTATTATCCACCATCTGCGTGATGGCTTTACATAATTACTTACACGTGAATCTTTGGTAGGCCTAGTTTCTGATCAACAGAAAATAAAATTAAGCTCTCATGTGAGATCCATTATAGAGGGGGCTTGGAATAAATATAGTAGATTTAATTTTTCTCTTTCACAACCTGGCAAGGCAGCTGCTGGGCAGCTCACTTAGGAAGCTTTGTTTAGCGTGAAATTCCCAATGATGAAACTTCAGCCTTTAATGACAAAACATGCTGTATGGTCAATGGCAAAGAATGCATTACCCTGGCTTCTGTTCTAGACACATCAAGGATTCAATGAATATGAGATAATTTAGGATGATGGATAGTCATTTTGTGCCACTGAATTTAAATCCACACCTGGGTTATGCATAGCGAGCAGAATATGAAGCGAAATACATTCAAGGAAGCAGTAGCGCTGGCTCTTAATATTCACAAAGTTTTTAAAGCGAAGCTGTGCAATATGCTGCATTGCAGGTGGTACTTTAGGAATTCATGTTCCATGATAGCACGTCAGCAGGTGTATTACTATTAGCACGCCAAATGTGGTGGGACACAGGTATGATCCTAATCCTAATAGAAGAGCAGCAAAGCTATATTCACACTAGATGTGTAAAACCCTGCTGCAGGATGGGGAAGAGCTTGGACACTTTTGTCCATAGCAATTAAATGTCAGAAAATAAGTGATTTATACTGAAAAATCACACTATCAAAGGAAAAATACCAACATTCATTAACAAAAAAAGAAGCACAAGTCTTTGTGTTCAGATTCACAAATTTGGGAAATTATTAAACCCATGCAACTTGCACTCTAACCACTGAGCTAAATCCCCGACCCCTACTCAAAGAAAGACACTGAATATTCCTCCACTCACTGAGTGTAAGTGGAAGTGATCAAAATATTATTTGTGTCATTTCTCTCCCTTAAATATTCTCGTTGGATCCCTCCATGCAGCCTCCTCATTCAGTGGCCTTCATTTTTATCAGTGGTAGTCAATGAGAGTGTGGATCATGCACGGTGGTTTTGCTTGCTCTATTTTATCCATCTTTCTATTGGGAGACAGTTGGATTATTTCTCTCTGGAATTCAGCTGCTGCTAACGTTGATCTTGGGTGAATGATTAGGAGTGGAACAGATGGGTTCTAAGCAAGTAACAAGTAGCTGTTCGACGTGATTGAAACATTTGACACAAGCAAATATGAAAATATCGGTAATTATACTTTCGATATTTTTTAAATTTCTTGTGAATGTAAAATGTTATCTTACTTAGGTTTTATGTTTCTAATGATTATTAATGCTAATTATCTTCATGTAGTTATTGGATATCGTCATATATTTTTAGTAAAATTGCCAGGTCTTTTGATCTATTTTAAAAATTTTTTGCGATAAAATTCACATAACTTATTATGACCCATTTAAAGGTGAGTAAATGTTGCATTTTGTGTCCAGATGTCCCCCAAAAGCCTCATGTGGTAAGAGGTGGCTGGATCTAGAGTGTGTGATGCTGGGATTAAGGGCATGTGATTACCAAATCACTCCATTGATTGGTTTGGCAGCACCCTGATCCTAGCAGCCTGGGTAAGATATAAGACACAGGAAGAAGCTGTTCAGGTCCCTTGCCTGCACCCCTTGCTTGCCTTACTGCCTTCTGCTTGCCTGCCTGCCACCCTGCCTCAGACCCAGCTGATTGTGGACTGAAAACTCTACAGACCGTGAGCCAAATAAACTTTTCTTCCTCCAACTTTGGGTGTCTGGTATTTTGTCTCAGCAACAAGAGAACAGTAACTAATACAGTAAGTCAATAGTAATTAGTACAGTCATACTGTTGTATAACTGCTATCCCTCCCCAGTCCAAGAATTGTACTTCTCAAAATAAAAGCACGTTTCCCAGGAAGCACTTTCTCCTTTTCTCTATTTCTTTCTTGAATCCTTGACAACCATCCATTTGCCTTCTTTCTTTATTGCATTAGTTACTTTTCTAGAGTCAATGGTTTGCAAGAGAACAAATGTAATACAGGACACTAACAAATTACAACATCCACACACATGAACCAAATGCAGGAAGAGTGCAGAATGTCTATCTAAGCAACGGAGACCCAAAAGATTCAATCAAGGGCTAGAAACCCAGGGCACTGTCCCGTGTACATCTGTGTCTGCACTAAAAGGCTGAAGAAATCTATACTGGAACCAGGACACACTTCTCATAGCAGAGGTGAAGACCAGAGCACCCCTGAAGTGAACAGCAGCCATCCCCCAGGACAGCAAGGTCCCAAGCTAACTCTGCAATGAGAACAGCCGAGTCCCCTTTGGGAGAACCACCCACAACAGAGCCTCTCCTGGGAAATGGCCCTCAGCTGTCTTTTGCTCCCCTTCTCCTTTATGTTGTATCGGCGATAGTCCTCAGGTGGATCCTCTATGCCAGAACCGCACCAACCCAGTCCAGCTGGGCGTTCCTGGTCAAGATGACCACAGTCAATCCACCACATTTATGGATCTACCTATTCTGGGTGCTTAATATAAAAAAGAATTATAAACTTTGTGACCTTTTGTGTCTTTTTCTTCTTACAAATGTACTCTGAAGGTTCAAATTGCACCATATGTTAGCACCTCATTCTCTTTTCACTGGAAAAGTGGTAATCTGGTTGGTTTTCCTGATGCAAATTATCCTTCCGGCATCTGCTTGTCCTAAAAGGTCGAATACACCTAGCACGCCACACAAGGCCTTTGTTTACGTGGGCCACACACCGTGTGGCCCGGGAGGGTCTTCTCCTCCCTCCTGTTCCAGTCTTAACTTGCCCGAGTGGAATTGTCTTTCCACAAAGGGAAAAAGAAAGTTGCTGTGTTCCTCTCTGGGGAACACCTTAGCAACCAACACAAGACATCTTGAAATTTGGATTTCCACACGCAAACCCTGCAGTTCAGCTGCTAGATGAGGTTGGGTTAGACCTGTGCAGGAGGCAGGCGATAGACCTCAATTTCAGTGTTGTTCCTTTTCAGGCCATGAAAAATTAAGGAAAGAGCAGATCTCTCTCCTCACTGCTAATTAGAGTGAAAGAGAAGGCTTCCTTTCTCCACTTCAAATGACACTATCTTCAGGACTGAGTAAGTTCTTCATTGTTGACATTCAGTGGAGAAGGAATTCAATTCCATACTATCAAGAGCAAGTCGGGGACACGGCCTTCGCTACTCAGAATAACACGGTTGCCTATTTTCACAGAAGAGGTCATGAGGCTGCAGAAAGACTCGAAGAATCACCTCAGACATTGAACACAGTGACCCCACAATTAGATGTTATTAGGTACTGTGTTGTTTCGTTTGTTTGTTTTTCTGGAAAAGAGTAATTTTCTAAGAAGTTTATATATTGCAATTCAAATTCTAAGGAAAAGTAGCTTAGGAAAGACTAAAACATACATCTAGTTTTTGAAAGAGAAATAGTTCAGCACATAAGTAATTTATTGCTATATAAAATACACAGATGTGCTATAGAAAGCAAATAAATCACACATAAATAAAATGAAACATATAAATATCAATGTAGCTCACAAATATATTTAGATGGTTAAGTTATTATATTAAAATATCACGGTTGTATTATACCCAAATCTTAAAAAAATCTAGTTAAAGACAGTGTGGAATATATTTGAAGTGCAATATAAGCTACAATCAACAAAATTCTTACTCTAAATTTATTTCCACATTTGTGTCTGTATAGCTGCAGCATTAACAAATACAACATGTGGAGAATAAAATGATTTTTTTTTTTTTTTTTTTGGTCCCAGGGCTGGAACTCAGGGCCTTGTGCTTGCTAGGTAAGCACTCTAACCACCGAGCTAAATCCCCAGCCCCAAGAGTATATTGACTTAAAATATGGCATTTTAGTTAAATTAAGTAACTTTAATTTATTAAGTAAGTGTAAATTTCCTTAATAAGGTCTAACTTAATAGTCAGAACAGCATTAAAGAGAGGGAACATGACGCTTTGGCCCAGCTTATTTAGTTACCATCTCATGTGCTTCTTTTATTAGGGATTCAGAGGATCTCTCGACATAAAAATAACTTTCCTCCTCCTCATTGCTGTAGCATTTAGTTTCAAGGTCTCTGTTGTTACTGAATACATTGCACAGTGATTGTTGAAACTCTCTACAATGCAAGCGTGTTGTCAAACTTGATTACTGTATCTAAGATCGACTTCATACAACACATACATGCTACGGCGATTTGCTGACGTGGTGGCACTTCGCGTTCAGTAACACAAACCTGCTCAATGTGTAATATTTAAAATATTGTTCTAATTATCAATGTTTTTAACTTAGAAGAACCAAAATGAATTTTAAAAATAGAAATGTCTGAAAATAAATGGCCGCTCATTACATGGATAGTAAAGATAAAGCCATATATATATATATATATATATATATATAGAGAGAGAGAGAGAGAGAGAGAGAGAGAGAGAGACAGAGAGAGGGAGACAGAGAGAGACAGAGACAGAGACAGAGAGAGGCTGCCAGAAATGTATGTGCACTTCAGGAAAATAAAAACTTGTATATATATTTAATAATGGATTTATGAATTTCATAATCTTGCTCTACTTCACAAGTTCGGATCACAGTTCTCTACAGATGACGCGCACGCCTTCACCTCAGCAGCAGCCCACTTTCCAAGCTCCGGTACCAGTTCCCTGGCAGCCTGCTTGACCTGCCACAAGAAGCCCGCCTGTCTCTTCCATCCCAGGAGTTTCTGCTCTGAACTTACTGCCTGCTCTTTTCTTCCAATTTCTTTGTTCTGCGTTAGTTGCTCCAGCTTCCATGTCCTCCAGGTTAGTTTTGCCCTCTGATTGTTGACTTCCATATCCATTTCTTAGCTAAATTTGAATCCTACCTCTATAGTATCTTTTGCATCCATTTTTAATCCTACTGGAAATACCATCTACTGTCCTCTCAGGGCTTTTCCTTAACTCTTCTCCCCAGTCCAGTGACATAATTTCCCAGCAAGTCCTTCCCTGGAATTACGTTGTCACCCAAACTACCTTCATGCTAAGCCCAAGTTTAGTCATTTTACATCATAGTTTCTTGTTACATTGGGTCCTTCCTCAGCCTGTTAGACTCTGCACAGGCAGATCACAGGAACCATTAAAGCGGCGGATCACATGGCCCAGGTCCAGCTGTCTGACCCTGTACCCACCTCGTCTTTCCCACACCCTTGGCACAGTCAGAGGGCCCCCTCCGATGGGTGCCCCCAGCATCACAGTGCATGCTTTATGATGTCCTCAAGCAGCTATGGGAGAGTAACTTTCTGTCCCTCTTCACATTTCTGCATTCCTTTCCCTTACCCTCCACACGTCATTCACCTGGACAAGAAAGACAATCCTATATCCATTGCTTTAGTCTCAACTTCTAACCAAGTGTCTTATACATCTTTCCAAACCAAGAAAGATTGATTGGAATAGTGGAATCTTCCAAAATAATTTCTTCTTTTTGAGATTGCTTCAGAAAGGGATTTGTTGACAAATTACATCCCTGCATTGAGTAAGGGGATTTTAGTTACTTTTCAAAAATAACCAAGTGTAGCTATAGTTTATTGTTACTTTTAATACTTTTCCTCAGGCTGCATTTCTTGTGTACGGGTCTTATTTTCTAATTAGAATATTTGCCTTGATCATGGACCAATTTTTCTTCTTCTCATCTACATTTGCCATAGACTGGAACATGCTATTGTGGACCACTTCAATAAAGGTAAAATAATACAGAATTAGAAATTTTGAGCTTTAAATCCGATCCCCAGTACCACCAACCCCCCCCCAAGAAAGAAATTTTGAGCTTTAGTGAGTAAATTGCTTTGCCTTAGGCTTAGTTATATTTGGTAGCATCATACACACACACACACACACACACACACACACACAATAATGAGTATTTATTGGCTGCAATCTAAGTGCAGTCTAAATTAGCCAGGATGTCACGCCCAGAGGTATCATGGTAAACTCCGGTGCCAAGCAGGGTAGCCTGCTCTTCCTTACGTACACATGCTCGTATATTGGTTGATACTCGGCTTGTTCTATGCAGCCTTTAAGCCAGTTCACCTGCAACTCTGTGAAGTAATTTCATACGCAGAGTGACCCCCCTTTACCAGATCTGGGCAATGCCTGGTGTGCTCATTAGTGTGACATCTAAAGGGACGTACAAGCAAATACGTCACACTGGATTGCGATTTTGTCTGTGCAGACAGGGCCGCCACCAGACCACCTACTGTGTTTGTATGGGCTGCCCTGAGGAAGACTCTGAAACGCCTTCCATAATTTCATTTCCTTTAGCATCTGAGTTAAAAAATATACGCGTCTAACTTGTAATTTTATGGTGTGATAGATAACCCTAAACACACTAAGTAAGATGTTAAGATTTTTAAAGAACAGCATGATGGCTGAACTATATTCACTTGCATTTCCTTTAAGCTCAAGATCTGCAAGCAATTGCCGAGAAAGAATTGTACAGACTTCTTTCTGACTCTTGTAAATGTACCCGGAGACTATTATGTGATGGGTGCACATGATAAATGGAATAAATAAGTTTATGGCAGAGCTGTTTCGCGCAACCTTGTAAAGATCAGGCAGCACAGCAAACACGATAGCCACTTTCCAGCAGGGACCAAACCCGAGCAGGGTCACCAGGCCATCAGGACCCTGTCACAAACCCAGGTGTCAGGTGGAGAGTGTGAGCGGTTCTTCTTCCTTTGGGGCTCAGACTGCCTTTAAAATTTGATCACATCTTACAGAAAGATCTCCAATTAATTATGACAGACAAAAAAGCATTTCAAGATTTTACATTTTATTTAATAACACAAGACAAACATGTGTGTAAAACAGGGCCAAAGGGTATCATCATACAACACAAGCTTAGATGTTTGATGTTGCTATGCTACCATCAAAAGCAGCAAAGAAAGAACGTTAGTATTGCTGTGTGAAGTTTTTGGTGGTTTTGAATTTTAAACCAGAAACGTTTTCCTGAAATGTGTAGATGAAGAGGTAAAAATACTATAAAGCATGACGACCTTTTTGGCTTTGATTCATTGTTTTGAAGGCACAGGCACAGAATTCAGGTTCTCTGTTCTCTTAGCACACTTTTTCAGTTATAAATAATTGCTTTAAGTGTGAATCTTCAGGATTTTTGTCTACCTTGGAAAAATTCCAAATACTGACACATTAGTTTTCATTGAATTCCAAAAGCTACAGGAAAAGAAATAGAAGAATATATTTTACTGGATGTTTTATCAGATCCAAACAAAAATTGGGTGTTTCCTTCATTTTTAAATTAATTTTTCTCATACCTACAAGACAATAAATAAAGATGATCTAATAGCCATTAAGTATTTCATACATGCTAAGCACTGAGTCAGAAGTCTGGCATCTTACTGTCTGCTGGAACTTCAAATTGAGGCAGAGTTCTAGTCTCCCCAGGGAGGGGCTCCTACATGCAGAACTCAGTCAGAGCCAAGGAAATGTGAGAGGGATTTAAATTTGTGTTTTGCTCGGGAGGCGGCTCTACCTGGATAAGGCAGGTACAGTCAGTCTCAACAACTCCCTTTTAAAACCATAACGATGGCTGGAATGTCTCTTATCAAAAAATCTTTGACATATTCCCATTTATAATGTGATTGTGAACTACGTATACTCTCCTTTCTTTACAATAATGTTTCTGATACCCAGAACAGGTCAGTGGAAGAGCATCTACTCCGGTCTGGCTGATTGATGATCAATCAATCCGTTGATTGATTTTGTACTTATCATCCCTTGTTCACAGACTTCTCTACACACAGTCTTCACCCGAGTCTCTCCCACAGTTACCGAATACACAAGCGAGTCTTCTGAGCAGCTAAATTTGAAAACCTACATTAAACTTTCACACAGATAATCTGAAATAAAGCTTAAAAATTCTCTAGGAAAGTACTTCTACTCACTTTTACAAAACAGGAGTCTGCTGAAGGCTGAGAATGTACATCTGAGAGAACAGGGGGTCATACACGAAAGGCAGGTAACTTTCTAAGTTCCAGGCCTCATGAAGGAAATTAAGAAGGGAACTGCTTAAACATCGAAGGAAAAACTGTGCATCATCGAACGGGATCTGGGAGATCCAAAATATTAAACACAAAAAGGAATCACCACGACTCCAGGGTATTTTACAACATAATAACAATTGAAATCCATCCAGTCAGTAATTTATTATTGACTATAAAATATGGGCCAAGCAGTACAAGAAGTCCAAGGAAAATAAGCGAAATAAGTTCAACATATTCACAAGCAAATAGCAACAAAGAAGTGTAAGAGAAGTATTACAACCAATGGATCAAAAGGGTGAGATTTCTACTAAGCGTGGAGTTGTGGATTCAATTTATCATTGCACACAGTGTGTTACAGTCTGAATACCTGATGACTGTCACTGTGAGCTTATTTTAGAAATAGTCTTTGCAGATGTAAAAAAGATGTAAATGCAGATAGAGTCACACCAGAGTGGGATGCGGCCTTAGTCCGCAGTGGTGCCCTGCGGAGGGAAGAGATGTGGCCATAGACAGCAAAACACACAGGGAGGAACATCGTGGGAAGACACAGGACCCCAGAGATTGGATTTAAGCAATGTCAGAAAAAAATGGCAGATATTGATGGCAACACCCAAAGCCTAGAGAAAGCCCTGTGACAGAAGGCCCTGGAGGCTGCAGGGGATGCAGGGCCGCCCACCCCTGGTGTGCAGTCTTCGGCCTCAAGAATCACAAAAGGAAAGACATCCTGTTGCTTCTGCCACCTTTAGTTTGTGCTGCTTTGTTAGGGATAGTCTGAGGAATCTGATCCTCAGGCTTCTTGAAATTTTGATATCAGAACCTCTTTACGTTCTTAAGAAATTATTGACAACCCTAGAAAGCTTTTGTCTCATGAGCTATTATCAGTCAATACTTACTATTTAATTAATCTGATAAATTTTAAAATTTTAAGTCATTTAAAATGGTGACTTAGCCATTAACTGTACATTAATATAAATAATATATTTTAAAGGAATACGTATTTTTTAAAGCAGGAGGAATCCAGTCAGAAGAGTGGCATTTTTCTACATTTTTGCAAGTCTCTTTAACGTCTGCCTTAATGGCAGACAGCTGGCCTCTCCTATTGGCTTCTGCTTTCAATCTGCTTCAATATGTTCTTCTGGGTTAAGTGTATTAAGGAAATATGGCCGCACACAGATGTAAGTTGGAAGAAAGGAGTATTTATTTAATAGCTTTTTTCACATAATTATGGATACTTTTCTTTGATGCTTCACTCAAACTCATTAAATGGTAGTGTCTTAAGGTTAGTTGCAATGTAGAATCTGAAACTCTGTCAATAAACATTTTGTTCCTTGTTTTATTAAATCCATTGTCCTGTTTCATTCATCAGCTTATCAAATCCATCTTTCACTACAAATATATCCTTTCCACGTGCAGGATTTTGTAGCATCATGCATTAATCCTTTGGAAAACAGCGCTTCCTTCTGTTATGCTAATCTTCCAAACATTGACACATTTCTTCACACAAAAATTTTTAGAATCGTATGTGTTAGTGTGAATGTCTTTGTTAAAAATTATTTAAATTTTAGGAAAGGGTCAAACACATGATGTCCAATACATTTTTTTTCCAAAAGTTTGGTTTTGATCAGAACTTCAAGTTCTAAATTTGATAGTTAATTCTCTGAGTGTATATAGTCTAAGTGACACACTCTTCCGTTCAGCCTGAGAATACATCTCACATGCACTCGATTGCACGAACAGTGTTGGCTTCCAGGCACCCTCCAAGCTAACATGATGCTCTATAACAAAAACACCACCTGAGTGTGCACCACTCTGGAGACAACTATCGGAATTCAGGACTCTGCAGAATCACTTTAATATAGCTCCCATTTTGTTAGAGGTAATGTTTTTAAAATATGTATTCAAGGGGGGAAGGTGAGAATATTAATATTGTTTCCACTGCTTCTGAGATGATGTGAAGAGACAGAGAAGAAAATACAGTAGGAGGAAGAGTACATAACTTGCGACATGGTGGTTTTAGTTTGGGGAGATATCCAACAACCATATACAAAGCATCCCCAACATTTGATAGTTTGTGACCTTAGATATTTCACAAAACCTGTGCCCGCACAAGAGATGAAAATTTAGTCCTTCCTAACTTTATTCTTCTGATATGGAGCTGGGGTTTTGATTTCACTTGGATAAGTGTATGAGAAATCCCACACTAACGTACTGCTGCATTTGTCTTCAATTCGTGAAAGGCTGTTGGGGACGTAACAGGAGACACTTGAGTATATTTACTTAGTGAGGCTAAGAGACCCATGAAGGAGGGAGAGAAAGAGAGAGCTGTAATATTCAAATGTGACAGGAGCCTGGGGCAAAATGTCAAAGTTCCCAGGAAAAGATGGAATACAGGTACCATCACGGGAGAGAAAAATGAGGCTTGTACAGGAAGCACCATTCCTCTAGAACAAGAAAAAAATAAACAAGTAAATAAGTAAATATAGAAGATGACACAGACCAGTTTCATAGCAATTGCGTCTTTCCCCTACCAGGCAGAGCTGAGGCCCTGGACTTCCTACCCAGGCTGTCGTGCACTAGAAGGGGGTGGGGCTGGCTGCAGGGTCATAAAACAGGTTTGCTCTTGGGAAATGGGGCCGAAGAACACAGGGTTTGTCCCCAGGACTCAGGGAAGACAACTTGACAGTGAGGGAGTCACTTCACTGTAAAGGGCCCTGCCCTACGACAAACTCCATTGGTCCCAGCTTGTGAGAAATTCTACAGCTAAATTTCTTTGCTGTGCAATTGAGAGAGACAACAGAACTTATTTTCTTCCAAGGAGGAAAAGCTAAAGACAATTTTCTATATATATCAGTTCATCCTCTTGCTATGATAAGGTATTTGCCTTCCGTTTAAATGACAAGGCCGAGAAAAGGAGATGGTTTACCCTCCTTTAACCGCAAATTCGATGTGTGGGATGTTATATTTGGAAAGTCTGGAACCCCAAGCTTTTGGGCAGCAGAAGTACTGTGGGATCAAAGTCTGTCTTCTCACCAGGATTTGATAGACAATGATGAAAATTTTCAGAGTATTTTTCTCCTATTTGGAGAAAAGGTAAAGTGTGACTACCTAAAAGTTTAAATTATCTAAAGCTGTGAACATACAGATATGGCAAGCCTTGTTCCTTGCCCGTTGAATAGATTCTCCTTATCTAATCTTTATTAAATGTGTTATTTTATATTTCAAAGAATTAATGTGTACTGCTTTTGGTAAAGATATCTCCCTACGAAAAAGGATCCTGAAACATACTTTGACATAAAATATTTGAAATAGTATGTTAATTTAAAAATATTTTTGTTGACCCCAATGCGCTTATTTCCTAAGGTTTTTTGGTTTTGCGTATAGTATCAGGAGTAAGGCACACACTACAATGTAGTCTCTCTCTCTCTGTCTTTAATTAAAAATTGTTTTTTCTGTTACATATGAACCAATTGACAAAGTTTTGTTGAGATATTATTCTACAGCAGGTTTGAGCACATGTGGGTGAGATAATTTGGCTGTAATTTGGTTCTGCTACACTAGTCACCTCCAGGGATTAAGATGGCTGAAATTTATCAGATTTGTCGATGTTTGCGTAATTTGCTTATCACAGAAAAACAGGAGTGGGAATCCACTGGTTTCCTTTGAATGCTGTGAAGACATTGTAAGAAGAAAATCTCACCTCCAAGTCTTTATGGCCATTCTCGTTTGCCTATGAGGAAATATCTCTTTCTTTCTTGGTGTTCTCCTTGTCACCTTCAAGAAACTCGTTCCTCTTCTTAGAATCCTTATTTTATTGTGTTTATAAAAATCTCGTTTTGGGGTAGCAATTCACTGTCACCTGTACCTCAGCACTCAGATCCTTAGATTGCTGCAATAAACTGTATTTACTTAAAACTCTTTCACAGTAGCAAGGCTTGCTATGAAAACTACATTTATTCTGATCTATTGTATTCCAACAATGAAGGTTTTATGGAACAGCTACCTGGAAAAAATTGATAGGTAAGGACAACTGAATGATGGTGATCCAGTCCCATTTCTACCAGGTGATAGTTACTGATACAGAGAGGACACTTTTCAGCCCATCGTCCTGTGTTACTCACATGGATACAGTCACCCTCTCCATGCCTGTAGGAAAAAAAAAGTCAATATGCTTGCAAATTGAACTTCTTATACCTCCAACAAATAGTTTGCCCTTTCATTACTTATTTGTGAATGAGTCTGGTTCACATGAGGACTGGAGCTTCTGTTCTGTTGGGAAGACAATGGATGGTGGTGGAGAAAAGTCGTTTCTGCTGACGTGGGGAAAGCCACTGTCGCAGGGGAGGAGAAGGGCCCGATTTGCCTGCATCCCCTGAGACTGTTGCATTTTTCTGTCAGCAGAGACAGTACTGACGGGCAATTTGCATCGTGTGAATCAGAAATATAGTTCTCATTCTACACAACATGGGGAGTTGGACAGTTAAACCCTGCAGGAAAGATCTTCAAAGAAAGTAGAGGAATAGGTTATTCTTTGTACATTTCTCAATTTAAAAAATAGAGCAAAATATCATCACAAGATAATTTAAAATAGTTCTTTTAAAATAGTTCTTTTTTTCTTTTTCTTTTTCTTTTTTTTTTTTTTTTTGGTGCTGGGCTATCGAACTCAGGGCCTTGCGCTTGCAAGGCAAGCCCTCCAACCACTGAACTAAATAAAATAGTACTTTAAAACTAGTTACCGTTACTTCTATTCCAGCTTAACTTCGCTCTACTTTTGTGGGCTTCACCGTTAATGCTGGTCTGACTGCATGGGGTACAATTCTGCCTGCAAACGACTTGGCTGTGACCTGGTGAACTCTTGGATTTGGATTTTCTTCTCTTTACTTTTCTGACCCAGGGGGCCATGGAGACTCCAAAATTATCTTTTTTTAATCAGAGCACTTACGGACTTTAGTTAATCGAGCTAAGATTTAATTTTCTCAGTGTAAAGACCATGATGTAAGTTAAGCATTTATTTTAATGAGACCAAATCATTCCTGTGCTGGGTGCTACACAAATAACAATGCTGAGAATAATAGATGCTTCTCTCTAGATTAAACAAGACAGCTATTGAATGTTTAATTAAAAACAAAGTGATAATAAGGACATATTTCCCGAGATTCAATCAAATTGCAACACATACACAATCTACCAAATAAGTCATCACGAGATAATTAAAAATTTTAAGTAATTAGCTATTGTAATAAGTGTGTGGTTAAGCTGATTTAATATCATCTGATCCCTGGAGGACATATTTCCATAAAATATGGGTACGAGTGTATTTATCAGTATTGACAGTATCGCTCCTTTCATGTATAAATGTTGAGAATAGGAAAATGTAGCCTGCTTACCTCAAGATATCAAATATTTAATTTTTACAATCTTTGCTAAAATAGCATGGCAGAATTTGCAATGGCACTGAGTTTTGGGTTTAGGGGCAAAGAGTTTAAGAAACATCTGGAGATGCTAAAATAACCTGCATTCATTTATGTTATTTAGGTTGTAAAATCATATTCAATCTTGACCCACTCAGGAAATCTAACATAAACGTCCTGCTGATTTTGACAGTCATACAGCAAAAACACCCTCTAATGAGCATTTAATAGTCACCAAAAGTTTTGCATTAAGTACAAAGCCCTTTTGATTACTTATTCCACTAATTTAAAGTAAATGCTTTTACAGATGGCATCTGTTAGGCCCCGGAACGTGTGCTGCATTCGTATGTAGTCATTGAAAATAAATTCCAGCTTTAGTAGGAAGACTGAACCAAAAAGATCAAAAATGAAACATTGAGTAAACACTAGTGATATATTTTCTTTAAATCTCTCCATAAATACTTATCCAATAAGAGAGTGCAATGCCTGGGGTCTGAGCAGTAATTGAGAAATGCCTTGGCAAATTAACACCTACAACAAAATGATCCAGACAAAGAGATTGAGCCCTTCATTCTACCTCTCGTCTTCCTAAGTGTAGAAGCGCAGAGTATTTCAATCTCCTCCAAACCGTATCGTATTACACACACGAAAAATGCCATGAAATGCTTTCAGATGGTCGAGCTGATCGGGAAATAACGATGATACATTACAAAGAAAAATAAGAGAAAGCCAAAGATTGTCTTACAGACTGATGAATGGATAATTTTCTGGCTTCTTTTAATTAATAGACATGTTATATTTAATTCCTTCAAACATCGAAAGACATTATGACAAAAGACTAATATACACTTAATTATGAGATTATGTAACTGAACTTCATTTATTCATGAGAAACATCATACAATGAGCAAACACAAAATGAATCTAACTGTATGAAGCCTGAAAATCTCCATTTTCAGTGCCTGGGAAGCACATGAGCTGTGTAGGGCCCTGAGAGTGGTGTGACAGGAGAATCCCAAACGCTCCTCTGCACAATACTAGGGTGAACACACACCACGCCTGCTCATAGCCCAAGAGGTTTGCTGGGAAGTATAGAAAATTAGCTATTTGGAAATGCAAGTAATTCGCTGTTTTTTAAGTTTGGAGTGAGTTAAAGCGATTTCAAAAGCTGTCAAATCTCCTTTACCAGGTCAGTCCTTAACACCTGGCTGTGTAGTTATTATGACTATGGAGACTGAGTGATGCATTTATTTGAAAAACGTTTTTAATCCTTTCATTTACTAATTGGTCAAAAGTGTATGCTTGAATATAGCACAATGTAGATCTATTGAGATTTGTCAAACTTAGTACTGTTGCTGTTTAAATTGGGGAATTGTTGTAAGAAGGCTAAGTATACAGCATGGGATGTTTAGTAGCATCGTGATTTTTGCCCACTAAATGACAGTAACGTACTCCAACACTAGTTGGGACAATAAAAAATGTGATATCTTCAGACACTGTCTAATGTGCCCCAGAATACAAAGCAGCACTTTATTGCCAAGCAGTGAAATAGATGAATCTATCTGAAGTATTACATTAATAAAGTAACTGCAGTTCTATTATATATGAGGAATTAAAATACATTTGAAACTCTGATAACTCAGCATGCTATTTAATAAAACATTATGTCATCCAGACTACGCTAAAATCTCAAGACTTCATTATTTTAGCTAGTAAGCATCTACTAGATACAGCATTGATTTCCTTTTTCCCCCAGTGCCCTCCCACAGTAAGGCACACTGTGTCCTATGCCTGATGAGAAACTGAGAGATGCTTAAAATCTTACCTCTTTGGAGAGTTTGGGGAGTAAAATGAAGCAGATGGAGGGCTACATAATCAGATGTTTGAACTAGGATGGTCACTCTGGGGAGGGAAGAATTTAAGTGGAATTTGGACATATTAACTGTTGCAAACATGTGAAGCAACGGCTTTGGGGAGAAAAGACCTACAATGTACCACACGACTTTCTTATGCTTAAATAAAACAATGATGTATACTGACTTGACACATCCACAGTTATAAAGTGGAAATGTGCGTGGCCTTCACCTGATTTCTGTTCATTAAAAAGCACTTAAGTACACACAAATATTGAAATGATTCATGTATGCAAAGAACATACTGGGAAATAGTAATGTCCCATGTCTTTGCATATTTTTCTTCCTAGTATAAGACTCAATCAATTTATAAATTAGGTACTCTATAACATTTTGTAATTGTGGCTGATATAAGTTTTATTCTCTAGATGTAATTAGAGATATGGAAATTTCCTTCACCACCCTATAATAAAACTAGACTCAGTAGTAATGTAGTCCCTACTATAGTCCACATGGCTATTACTGTGATTATGCTTTATTTCTTCTTTCAAAGTTTTTATGTTTTAAATACAAAAAGTCTACATTTTTGCCTTGATTTGTTCAAGTTTCAATGTAGTTACATGCTTTACCTACATCTATTTATTTTTATTTTTAATAATTAAAGAATAATAATGAATTGAGATAAGAGTCTGAGAAAAATAGGACTTAAAATACTAACATTTGCAAATAACAAGAAACTTCTGAATATTACCTCTACCCACAATTTGAGCCTTTATCTTCTCTCATCAATAGATATTCTCCAATCAAAATTACTGAAACCAAAATTCTGGCCTGTCTGTGTCTCACAGGTGGCACATTTGCTGTGGAGTCACGTGTCTTAACACTCTGCTTGGCCAAGAAAGGAACCTAATTCACATGAAAGAAAATGTTTTAACTTCAAGGATCTTGGCTCTGGTTTTTGACACTTGGGCTCTATCCTGTGCTAGGGCACCTGATGCTAAAATGTACTAAAGAATATTCTTGGCCTCCTACCCTAGAGACTCATCAAAACAAGAATTTTTTAGTACAAATTATATTCAATGTACATGATATAAAGTATATATTCCACACAGTATATATTATTTTTATGTACTAAATACTAGCTATACACACATACACAGAGGTAATAAAAAGTAAAAATAATTCCATGTAGGTTAGAGAAAACGTCCAAATATTTATAACTTTAGTAGCTCACTACATAGTTCCAAAATTTTAAATTTGTTAGATATTACATGCAATAGTCCATAGATAGAAGAGATTCAGATAATACATGTATTTATGAATAAAATGTATTTATGTTTTCTTTCCACCCTGACTACAACTCTAATTAAATCCCAGAGGTAAAATAACAAACTGTGACTGATTAATTTAACCAACAGTTATGGTTAAACTCATTTTATATGACCCCTCATTTTACATATTGACCTCTTGTATAAGTATAAAGAAAGAACTAAAAATATTTACTGCCTTATTTATTTTTTCTTTTTCTAAGTTTTTTTAAAATTTCATTGGAAATACATGACTAATTCTAGTATATGTGCCACTGAAGTGGTTACAAAATGACCAATTCTAAATTTGAGTAAGGAGTAAGACTGATATTTCTGATTGCCTATTATGTAGAATTTGATTATCCATATATAAGCAGTTAGAATAAATGCTGTCTTAATTTTGTGTTATCCTTTCTCTTTATAAATGAATAGTAGCCATTACCCACGATAAAAGATGAATGCTTACTATAACATGGGGAAGAGACACTTAGTAGCAAAATAAATAAATAAAGAATACTATGATAACCTGAGTTTTTGTTTTTGTAAACTCTAGGACAACTAGGAGAAAATTAGTATCCACATCTTATTATTATCTGGATAGGAAGCAATCCGGTCATCAGAAGACATAATCTGCCTGGCTTAAAGAGGAGCTTGCCCTGCATCCTGATCTACAGAACAACTGTGGTGATACCATGTGCACCGTTTAGTAATTCAGCTTGCTTTCCATACCTGCCTATGACTTTCCTACTGCTGCCATCACAAGGCACCAAAAATGTTCTGGCATTAAACAACAGAAATGTGTTGTGTTACAGTTCTGGTGGTTCCACTGGGCTTTAGCCAACATGTCAGCAAGACTACATTCCTCCCTGGAGACCCAGGAAAGAACCTGACCCTTCACCCTTCTCACTATCTAGAATCCACAACACTCCTTGACCAACGTTCCCTGCACTCCCTCTTCAACGCTGTGAACTTCACATGGAATTTTTATCATACAACATCACCGAACAGACCTCTTCACAACTGTGTTCAGTTACAAGGACCTTTTGATTATGTTGGGTCTACACTGTTACACCAGCCTAATCTCTCAATCTCAAGGTCAGTTTATTATGATCTCGATTCTGCTTATAAAACTCAGTTTCCTGTGCTCTGCAGCTTCTGGAGACAAATGTGAATACCTTTGAGCATTTGTATTAGTTAGCTTTGTGTTACTATCACAAAATACCTGAGGCAATGAACTTATAAAGATTTGTTTCATGTAATGTCTCAGTAACTCCAAAAGGCTGACAACTCAAGATGTAGACAATTCCAAAAATTTGAAATTAGATTTCATTAATTTCATGATATGCTTAGAAAACTTCTAATATTCAGTTAGACAAACAAATGGAAAAGATATATACATGGTCAAAGGAGCCATGTGCCAAGGCTATATTGAAGGAAAGGACTAAACACCCAGAGTGCAGGAAGTATTTGTTATTCAAAGCATTCTCTCAAATAGTTACTTGTTATAGCTCTTCTTGAATTAGCTTTAAAGTGATTATACAATGGTGCAAGCCAGCCGTACTCCATGATCTGCCCTTAATATGACCACTTCCTTAGTGGTCCAGTCAAGGTCACCCCTCCACACTTTGCAATGATTCACCTGCAGTCTAACCACGCTCCTTCCCAGCTAATTCCGTCCTTCCAGACTTCAGATAACCTTTCTCAGATATCATCCGTGACTTTCCATTTACTGGGAGATCAAGTCCCATATCCTTAGGTGGGCATTCAAGGACCAACTCTGCCTGCCTTAGCCTAACTGAGAGTCATAGCTATAGATTTTTAAAACTAGAGATACTCAGTCTGAAGATTTCATTTCGTAGAAGAAGAAAATACAGCTCAGAAGGATTAAGTGACGTGACCAAGGTTACAGCACTAGAGACAGGTAAACAACAGGGACAAAAGGGCTTGGCTCTCTGTCCCCCCACCGACACCTTCCCGCACTGTGTTCTCTCATGCACAGTGCTGCAGAGGAACCTGTGTCCAAGTGCTAAGGTGGCTTCTTCAGGCCTTTCTACGGCCTTATCGACAGTGTGTGGGAAGGTGACCATAGTTAACTAAATTACCAAAGATGTTAATACTGCTTTGTTCACTTGAGTCACTAATAACTAGAGTTATTATTTTTATGCTTTCTTGCTTTTAGATGTTTTAGAATCTTTCAAATTTTATCCTAAATTGGCTTGATATTAAATTTTTTTTCAGAAAACAATTTTTTTTAAATATATTAACACACAGCTTATCTTTCTTATCCCTATCTTTATCTTTATACTTTTTGGCTTATTTTCATTCTTACACAATTTAGTCATTAACATTTACTATTACTATGTACACCCAGTGATAGTCTACAAATCTTTGAAATAGGTCATGAGAGGTCATAAAGAATAATAAAGTAAAATGAGATAAAAATTATGATAAAGTAATGAAATAATGGCAAGAATAATGTTAGGAATGCAAATGACAATACCGGCTTGAAGATGAACTATGAGTGGAAGGAGTATGACTTTCAGACTGGTATTAATTTATGTGAGGAAGAAGACACAATAGTTCATCAAATTCATGTAGATAGATAGATAGATAGATAGATAGATAGATAGATAGATAGATGATAGATAGATAGATAGATCTTTTTCTTTTTTTCATCAACCCAGGCCCTCCTTCATTCATACATACTAGGCAAGTGCTGTGCCATGGAATTATGTTTCCAGTACTTTTTCTTTTTTATTCTGAGACACGGTCTTGGTAAACTTTTGAAGCCAGGCTTAAACTTGGCCTCAACTCCCAAATAGCTGGATTCCCCTAGCATGTACTGCCACCCCTGGAATCTGTATGTTTATATTTAAAAATAAGATTTTAACATTGTTTGGGGTAAATTACAAATGATCTGATTAAAAATATCTTTGAAGTTGTTCTTAAAGAAGATGTTATATTAAATAATATATACTATATTTGAAATAAACATACAAATATCTACTGAATATAAGTCAACAATTTATATATATATGAATATGAAAGATACAGAAGCACTAAAAGACAGAAATACAGAGAGAGAGAGACAGGAAGGTGGATGGAAGAATGGATAGCTAGGAGGAGTACATACATAGATAAACAATTCTGGGCATTCTGGTTTAATGAAAGCAAAAGAAAGAATCAATATTAATCTTACAACATAAGAAAAGTCTGGAGAAACTGAAAATTCAATACTTAGAAACCACCAGAGAATTGAGCTACTAGGGAGACATATAACTCAATTTTTAGAAGAAGACAGGTAAAAGTACTAAGAAACAAGACCAGTGATTTCGATTACCTACGACAGTACACTGAAATATACACTGGTAAGAAGATTCCATGGGAAGTTTTTAATAAATTCTCAAAGGCAAGTGTGGGTTAGGATGAGAAAGCCCTTCGGATTCACAGGTTTCTGCAAGCTTTATTCCAGGACTCCTGGCAGGTGTTCATAGTTGGAAAGAACCCTGAGAAAACTTCCTCCTTAGACGGAAAAGGGAGAGAATGATAACAACAGTCTTTCCTATCTCCTTCAGGAAAGAAGTACTCTTTGATCTATGCAGCAAAGAACAAAAATACTTTATCTTCACGAAGAGTTATTGCAGCTGGGGAAAGTGAAGAAAAGGAAAACAAAGCAAACGGCCTACACCCAGGAAAGGGGAAGCGCTCCCTGCTTGTTTTACACTGTGTGAGGAAGAAGGACAGAGATACTTGTGAAGGACATGTCCCCGGATGCAGGCTCATGGCATCCGTCTAAGCTGAAGGTTATTGGAGCATCAGAAAATGCCCAGGATCCCACACTGCCCATCAGCACTGCAAAAATAATCAAAGAAATGTAACATTGGAAGAAGGCTCAAAAAAATGCGAGAGAGATGCTCTCCGAAGGGTTTAGGCAAAGGGAAGATGTGGGGCAAAGCAGGATTATATAATTTGGGCTTTAATCTTTCCAGTGACCCATGTTCTGGAGGTTAGGGACACAGGCACATGCTTTTCAGAAATGGCAGAGCTTTCTAGAGGAGGAGAAGAGCCAAACTGTGAGCAAAAATAAACCCTCTCTCTTTGTAAATTGACTGTCTCTGTTATTTATTATAGTGATTGAAAAGTGACTATTACGCAGGGCCAGACAGTGAGTCTCACCTTCAAATCCTCCCTGACTTCTTCTGACTGTTAACACAAAACTGAGAACAGGAAATCAGGAAAAAAAAATGAATGGTCAATGAAAACAAAACCAAAAACGAAACCTCATTAACTGTAATACAATATCGACATCTCTCAACAAAAAATATATGAGACCTAACAGGAAACGTAAGAAAAAATACAATCTGAAGAGTCAAAGGAATCATTCTATCCAGAATCAGACATGAACAATGGTACAGCCATTCAAAACTAAAATCAATACAGGAATGTATTCAGGGCTGTAATGGAAAAGATAGACAATATCCAAATTGAGCGAGCTTATTTCAGTAAAGTAGAAAGTATACTAGAGAATCAAATGGAAAAGTTAAATAATTAAGAAAAGTACTTAGACAAGAAAGAATTCCTCAGGCTCACTCAGGGTTCTGAGACAGGCCACCTTCTGACTTCCTCTTTTTTTCCATGATGGTCTGAGGGGCCTTGGCTTGGCCGATGGCCATCTCACCCCTTTGCTTCATTTGCTTTCACTCTCCCTCGGTCCTCTGAGGCAGGGCTGGGACAGTTTGCCCCAGTGTCTTCCCTCTACCCCCAGGGGTAACATTTTGTCTACTCTGGAACATGCTGACCAGAGGTGCAGCCTGCCTGTAAGCTGTGGAAACTCCACATCCTGCCTTATCTTTGAAGAAGCTGTGGGAGAACCAACCCTACATGGCAGAGATCACGAGGGATCAGGCCCATAATTATCATTGCTAACATCCCCAAATCTGATAATCTGTGATGAACAGAGGTAGCTGTCCGGAAACTCCCACAGTTTTGGCCCCACCATTTATTACAGAGAAGTGACAGCTATCAGTGAAACAGCCTACATCCCTGACATTCCCTCAAATTACTGTCACGATCCCTGAGGCTGTCTGCCCTGACTGGAGCAGGCCGGAAGTTGCTACTAAAGAATTCCTTCTTGTGCTTTGACACCCCCCACCCCCCGCACTGTGCTACAGCATGGGTTCAGGTGGTTCTGCACATCTGCTTGTGATTTATTCAGGTGGTTCTGCACATCTGCTTAAGATTTATTTCTCAGATAGTGTGAACTCAAAACATTCTGTGAATCTACCATCCTGAATAATGTGGACAGATCAAACACATTAATAAAGCAGCTATAAACATTAGAGTCTGTTAGTCCTGAAGAGCTCTGGGGACTAGCAACTGAGGAAGATCGGACACAGGCAGCTACACATGGTAGAGTGACCATCAGCAATGGGCGAAAGCTGAGACTGAGCAGAGGTGTGTGCTGCCAGTTCCTGATTTCTATCTGGATGAAGAAAAGAACCTTTAACTCCTTTAACTGACTGATAAAACTTAGATTTCATACAGCCTAGGAAATAATCAGTGAGGCAAAAGATGGGCACAAGTTATCTAAGAGGAACTTGAAAGAAAAAGACTGGGGTAAAAATAGCAGATATTCAGTAGCTGTGGGATAATAACATATGTTGAATATGCTGGGAATTAAACCCTTACAAGGGGAAAAAACAAAATCAAAAACAAAAACAACAACAAAAAAAAAAAACATGACCACGAGACAGAGGAACTATTAGGAAACATAATAGCTGAAAAGTTGTTCACAAAAGTTTCATCACAGCAAATTTGCACAGATTATGGAGAATGCAAAATTTAGTAAATATCAAATCAGATAAAAACCATATAAAATTTATAAGGACACCTAAGCATTTGACAAGCTGACTGGTGAAGATGAGCAAATCTTAACGGTGGATATATAGTCACTGTGTCACACTTAGAGTCACTGTGCCATCTACAGTGACTCTAAGTGACAACAGAACAGATTTTCTATCTGCAGTCACACAACAAAAAAGGCAAAGGACCGAAACATTTAAAGTAATGAAAGCAAAACAAAGATCTTTACGCAGAATACCCTATACCTGTTGAAAATAAACTACAGTGAAATTCCAGAACTTTGAAAGTAAAGGAAAAGTAAAATTGTTCAGAGATAAACATTAATTTAGGGCCATCACTGCCAGGAGATCACTTTGAAATTCTTAAACAACTGAATCAGGAACCTTCAAGCTCCTAAAGAAAAAGAACATCACAACTGAGCAGATAAAGGCAAGGCAGGTTTTCCCCTATTTTTACTTTTTTAAAATTTTCCTAAATTAACTTTTCTTCAGTGTAATTTTGAATCAAAGTATTGTGTTCCTATAGACTACCTATAACTAAAGTGTGTGATGAAATGGCCCACTGGATGGAGAAAGGGGCTGTGAACACCTGATTGTAAATTTTCTACACTATATGTAAAGCGAGGTAGCATTCAATGTATTTAGGTTACTTGAAGTGAAACAGTATAAACTCTACACAACAACCAAAATAAGCTTTATGAAAAATTAATAAAAAACAATAGAAAAGATGGAAATGAAGTCATTAAAAATCTCACTTATGATCAGGGAAAGGAGAATAAAGAGTAGAAAGGAAGGAAAAGAGGAGCTGGGCATGGTGCCACATACCTGTAATTCTAGCTACCAGGGAGGCTGAAACTGAGGCAGGAGGATTTCCAAGGGTAGTCTGGGAAAATTAGAAAACCCTGCCTCAAAAGAAAATATTTTAAAAAGGACAGGAAATGTGACTCAAAGGTAAAAGTGGTGTTTGGCGTGTCCAATCCACATCACTGAAATTAAAAGTAAAAATAAACTTAAAAGGAAAGAGAAACAAATGGAACAAATAGAAAATAACAAGAATGATGGAAGGTAGCATGTAATGTAGACTGTACTCTAACAATGTCACAATATCAATTATCACATTAAATATAAATGGTCTAACCACAAGTGGTAAAACACTGAGATTTTATAAATGGGGAATGATCGAAATAAACTGAATAATATTAGCATAATATCCACATGTAGTTGGATAATTTGCACTGATAACTGATAGGATTTTTTTCCCTATAATCTAACCTTTAAACTCTGAGCATTAATGAATTTTTAAAACATATTTTAGGTTGCATCACATTGTTCACTTAATCACTGGTAACTCATAGAAGCAAAACTGAGATGAAAAGTTCAGTCCCAGATATCATTTTTAATTGATTACTTCCACACTGGTAAGAGCAAAGTGATACATAAAAATAATTCAAAACCATTTAGCATAATCTGCACACTAACATACTGCGTGTTCCCACCTTTCTGTGTTTATGAGAGAACGTGAATACGATAACCTTACCCTGGTGAGTGATCAATATGATCATTTTTATTGAAAGTCACAGACAAAATTATTATGAAACATTTCTGTGGAGCTTGCAACAATAGCAAAAGCTGTAACAAATGTAGAATTCAAAATGTGAGAACACTGAGCAGAATGTATTGGTAAAAATTAGAACAAAATTTCTTGTTATATTAGCTATATTATTGAAAAGGTATATTAAGTTTTTTTAGAACAGAAATTAGTTTGGTAAGCTTTTTAAAAATTTTTTGTCCTGGGTTTTTTGCTCTTGTTATTATAAGGTAGATTTACCCTGGGCAATTACAAAAACTATCAGATAGATTGGGAACATCTTCCTGAGTAAAGAAATCCTATTCATACAAATGCTGTGTAAGGAGAAGTAGAATTTTCTAACCTCAAGTTTTGAATTTTTTTGAGTGAGCTATTGGAAATATGGAGACAATATACAGAACTAAAGTCTAAGTATGAATTTAATAATTCTGATGAATATTTTAAAAGTTTAAAACATTTCTAGGGCACTAGGAACATTGTCACTATAAAGTTTTGCCAATTGATTATTGTATTCTTGTGACAATATGAAACACATATGAATGGGGCCGTGCATTCTATTTCTTATTATATTCAGCAAATTTTTTGGAAGGCAATACTCTTTCACATGCAAATGACAAATGAAAATGAATAGTACATGGGTCTATTTTTCACAAAGGTTGTACATTATAGCATGAATAAAAACTAGAATATAACTACAAGGAAATTGTATAATTAGTGACAAATGTACTTTAATGAACAAAGGGAGAAATATTACATTTACCTTAAATAATTTTACTCTGGAGGTTCTTTTATCAACCTGCTGCAGATAGAAATCATCTAAAAAAACTATATCCCTGGACAAGGTGCTAAGAGTCCTTGTTATGATATACCTTTTGTGGACCTGTAATTGCCTTTCTTTCTCTACCCTTTGCAATGACATCAAATCAGAATTGAAAGCACTCATTCAGTTCTGTCATCCTAGTCCATTGTGAAGGAGCTGTTCCTATTGTGAATTAGAAGTCTGAGCAGCCTGAAAATGACCCGAAACTTAAATTATTGCAGTTGCTGGAAGTCCCAATTACTGAGGAAATAACCCTACACAAATCAGTAGAGTGAAGCTGAATGGTTAGAAAAACTGATATTCTCATCAAAGTAGCAAAGAACTAAATGTAAACCACTATGCTGAATAAAATAAAGTAAAACCTAATAATATTTATCTTCCTGCAGTGACCTATTGGTGCATTTTTACCCATTTTTACTTTAATTTGGAGAAGGAATCATGATGTTTTATTAAATTTGAATTGAGTCAACCAAACAATCATTTACTAAAGACCTGCTAAATATGTCAGCCTGTGTTGGTAATACGGAAATGAACAACAATAATAACAAACTCCTCCTGCTAACGAAAGTTCAGAGACTAAAAGAAGAAACAAACACAAAAACAATTATGAAAGCATAAGGAAGGCAATAATATGTTGTTATGAAAATGTGAAAGAAGATCTGATTTTGGTAGCAAGAGAATGTCAAAGAAGCCATGAGACATGGTGTGATATTTGATGAATACGTTACCAAATGTTTTGACTAAATTTTGAGAGAGGTCTTCCTAGACAGCAGGAGGAGCTTACCCCAGAGATTACAGAGTAGGAGGCAGAATAAATCTGAAATTTATAAGGAATCCAGTGAGGATGGAATATGGTCTGATGAAGAGAAATTGACCTAGGAGGGAAGTAGGCAGGGACCACACCGGGAAGACATTTCTATGCGATGAGAAGTAAATCTTGCTTTGCCTTCTGAGAAACTGGGAGTGGACAATGACTTTTACCTGCAGAGGATGCGTTCAAGATCATTGCAAGATTCGCATTTTCAGGCAAAAGATGCCTGAGACCCAAAGTCAGCCTTCTGTCTTCTCAGTGATCTTTCTTCTCTCTCTGGCCAGCTCTCCCTGGAGAAAAGGACGCCTATTTGTAATCTGTCTGCAAAGGAAATGCTTTTTTGAAGTGAGCATAGAGATTAGATTTGCTCTTCACAACTCTGTGGAGAAAGAATTTTCTCTATGTTAAAATCGAAACTGAAGTCTAAAAGAGTTGGAACAAAAATTCCCAGTTTTATATTAATAACCTTCTTTGCTATCAGATCTCAGGCAATTAGTTCAGAGCATTGTACCTCATCTTTATCAGGTATAAAATAAGGATGAACATACTCTCTCAAGTGGGTGTCACTGACAAGCATTTATTATAAATAAATGATTCAATGTAAATGATGGTGAGAGGGTTGGACACCCTCATTCATTCAAAACATATCAGGTATTTATATTTCCCCAAATTAAATAGTAAGAGGTGGATTAAGAAGCTAATCTTGAGTAGTTGGTAACTAACTTTACTTCTCTATATATTTTTGATACTAAATTTTATAATGAAATATTGTAATTTGAAACACAAGTGGATAGGAGTATACGGTCTCCGTGTGCCCAGGCATTGTGGTGGAGGGAGGAGGAAGAGAAGGCCAGATGCTAAGTCCCTAAGAGAACACACACTTGTCGCAATATGGTTATTTTCTGTGTGGATATGAATTTACTCTCACATACTCTGTTCACTGTGCAATCTGGATATGATCTGAATCTGTATGTTTTCCCCCTTTCATTGAGAGGCTCCAGATTTTCAATAGAAACAACGCACAGGAAAACACGAAAGTAATTGCAACACATGCAAAATGTATCTTTTGTTATTAGAGACATCAAGGGAGAAACACTAAAGTAGTATAACTTGAGGCTACATAAAATTTCAGTTGAGCAGCGTCTTGCTATGCCCTCGTCATAGTTACATGCATGTTGGTGGACAACAGTTACAGTGCACAGCGTCAGAGGAACAGTTTGCCTCCACTCCTAGCGGAAGTACATGACCGCTTTGTCCTGTTGCTTGTGATAATCTATGCATTTTGTTGTCTGTTCTAATTCTATTGTCTTTGGCACACAGCTCAGTTGCTTGGTTTTGTGTTGGTCTTTTTACTTTGTAATGTGTTTTCTTTCACAACCACACTGTGACTACAAGCATCTATATTGAACAAAATCACGTCTTGGCCCTTTTTTTGTCCCATGCTCATCCCTTCAGTCAAGATATAATTCTTCTCCTCTGATAACTCCTCATTACTTTTTGGTGGCAAGTTCTCAAATGTAAATGATGTCTTTTCTTTTCTACTTTTAAAATGCTTTGTTTTGCCTTCCCAAGGAATTAACTATGCAAGCCAATGCTTCAAAACTATTTCTGGTTTATATAGAAAAATATATATCTCCATTTGAAATTTAACTTTATGACTGGCAAAAATGCAAAGGCTTATCTTTCCTAGTTATAATATCTTGTGTAATCGACTTCTCATGCTGGTTAGTTCAGTGGTTCAGGGAAGGCTGAATGTGTAAGGGAGATTATTTCTTTCAGTGTGCATTAAAAAATTGTACAACTTCTTTAAAATTAAAAAATTACAGTAAATTAAGAATAGAGTCTTCCATCAAAGTTGACTGTAACCACTGTTCACATATGATATTCTACCATAATAAAACCCCATAGGTTCAAACCTGGAACAAAATTTAGGTTATATTTATAATGAATTGTCACATTCTAAAGTAGGTTCGTTATTTAATCATGAATAGATTGTAAATGCTAATAAGACAACTAAACTATTAAGAAGATTTTTTAAGTAGTGAAGAGAAGGAAGATTAACTCCCATCAGCCATAATAACCAAGGTGCGTATCAAATTATAATAACTTTGATCAAATCCCACAAGTAGGGCAAACCAGGGACAACAAGCCAGATCTGTGCAGAACTGGTGAAGAAACATATGTCGGCCAAATGAGACCGTTTGTCGATCTTTGAAACGCCCACGATGTTTCACAATTCGGACCTTATCATCCCTTCCTTTTAGAATGGTGTTGTTTTACCTGACAGACTACTGCTGATCTTCTGGGAATTATGTCAAGAGCTCCCACTTCTGAGAAACCTCTGATCCCTGGGGATATTGCCCACTGTAATAATTACTGGGCTTGTGAAAGCTTACAAAGGAAAAACCAATCTACAGGGGCGGGTCAAGTGGTTAGAGTGCTTGCCTAGAAAGCACAAGGCCCTGAGTTCATTCCCCAGCACCACCTCCCCCCAAGAAACCAACAAATTTCAAAGTGGAGTTATTTTAACATGAGATAGGTTAGCTTAGCAAAGGTCAATACAAATATTTTACAACAAAATATGTCAGCACATAAAACACAGAGGAATTTAGGGTTCAGCGACGTAAAGTTGATGAAAATGAATTTGCATGTAAAAGAGTTGAAATAATTATAAGGAACATGCAATAGATGGTTTTTTGCTATACAGAAAATATTTATGATTTAGTTGCTATATGAAGCATTGCAGACTGTTTAAAACTTCTTTCACCGAACAGTATTTTAGAAACCTAAAGTAATTTAACAATTTTACATGAGGAAAAATGTCATTATCCATAACTGTGTTTTCCTTGCAATAAATGGCATAAGAATCACATCAGGTGAATTTCTGAACCATAATAGACATGCTTCTACTCATGACATGTGTAATGTGAACTATCACCTGACTATAGGGAATTTTTCCCAGTTGCCAATCAGGATTAATCTCAGCACATGCCAAGGGCACCCTAACCTTCCAAGATCACTGATGTGTTACGTAATTGGTAACTCCATCTTTAATATGTTTCCAACAGTATCTAGAAGGATATTAGTTAACATCAATATTTTAAAATTGTGTTACTATGCTGCTGACCTGGTTCTTTCAATAAAGAATAAGATCCAGTGGTAGAATTCCCCCAAAATAAGCATTTTAATTTAACTTTAAATTTTCCTTTCCATAATGTATTTTAATTTAAATATTTTGAAAAATCAAAATTTTCATTACATTTTCAGCTTATTTAGAGGATATTCAGCACAATTCTCTACTTCCTCTTTTCTGCAGTCTACCAGAAAATGTGCTGCACGGCGGCCCTCTCAGGAGGAAGTTTGAGTGTTTTCCGATTTGTAGTTTTGCTGTGGGTTCTTCGCAAAATTGTAGCTCATGAGTTCAGAAGCTCAAGACAGATCAAAACGTTACGAGTGAAGAGAGATTAGAAAAGCTAAGGAGACCGAGGCACTAAAAAAGTGTGGATTCCCAATGGTCTGGGTGGGCCTTGGCCTAGTTATCTATGGACATTGCAAGGAAGTAGGAACAGGTCCGCCATTCTCTACTACAGTATCAGATAACATGCCAGCAGTTGTGCACACACATAAAATCTGTTTCTTTTCCCAGAAGCAGGACCTTGGTTTATACAGTGAGGAGGGCACTGCAGAGCGCAAGCCAGGCATTTGAAGCGCTCTCAATCAAATCCCAGGCTATCTCACTATAATCTCTTGCTCCTCATTATATTGCACATTCCACTTTAAAATACATTTTACATTGAGATCAGACTCAGGAATCAGAGGTAAAAGTGAAAATTACTAGAACTGATCATCCCCTGCTAAAGCTCCTCAAATAATTTTGTTATCTTTACAACCCAGGAATGCGGCATCTAACATTGCAAGAAGAGCCATGAGTTTTCCTTATCATTTTTCCTTTGCCATGGGCTCTAAGCTTACGGATGGATGAACTGGGAAGGGCAAAGATGTGATCATCAAAGTCTATCCTCCCTCCTCTGCCCTGTCCTTCCAGAGGTTAGTAAGGTCTTCCTACTTATCCAGAGGGATTCATTTATACCAGCTCAATGACCCATCCATTGAATCCTGACAAGCAATGGAAGAGAAAGTATGTCACATTATTCTTGTTACTGTAATCAGACAATTTGTATTACATGTGACTATTGGGTATAGTCATTTCAGGCTCTTGATCCCTAAATGACCCCTGACATTTACTATGTTTTTCTTTTCTCAGTGACAAAGTTCTCCTTCCTAAAGATATTTCATTAATCAAATTTCCATAAGTTTTGCTTAAGCAAAAAAAGAAAGCAAGACAGACACAGTTTAATCCATTGCCAAACCATCTAGCTGTTAAACACCAAGTACCATTAAACACAAGTTCTTTTTTATTCCCGCATGTCCATATCTAGTATAGAAGCACACTGAATGATAACACTGAATACTGGGCAGCAGCAAACTGTAATTCTTGGAAAAGGTTTTCAGTAATCTGTTTTTGACAAACAGCTTGATATCAAAATATTACAATTAGGGAAAATTACAAATTTTTTTATATTCACCCACTGAAAATAGTTGAGGGTTAAGTTCATAGTAATAATTATGAGAACCTTCATATACATGTATATATTTTATGATAATGCTATTCATATGCATATATTCATTTAAATCACTGATATAAAATTGAAAGTATAGATAATTGTTTCTTCTTGAAACACTATTAAAAAACATGTAGACATTATCCTTACTACATTTTTTTAAAGTATGATTTTCCACTAACCGGTTTCAGAGTTTCACCATATTTTGAAAATAATCCTTCTAGATATTTGCCAAAATAAATCTGCTCATCAGCTTTGAATTCACCTCCATCAGATATGAAAAATAATGAATTAAAAAGTCTAGTTATGGGCCGGGGATTTAGCTCAGTGGTTATAGTGATTGCCTTGCAAGCATGAGGCCCTGAGTTCGATCCCCGGTACCACACACACACACAAAAAAAAGTCTAGTTATTGGCTTCTGCATAGCAAACCACCCAAAATTTACCAGCCTAATTAAGAACTTCTACTGCTTGTTCTTCTGAGGCCACGACTTGGGAGAGACTCAGTCTTGCAGCTCCTGGTCTGCAGGTGCCCTCCGGGCTTCCTCAGTCAGCTGCCTGGAGCCAGTGGCGGGCAGGCTGGAGGTCCCAGGCGTCCCGACTCCACCACTGGCTGCAGCCTCCTGTACCCCACAGAGCTGCCAGGAGGTGATGTGACCTCTCTGCCAAGTTGCCACTTGGGCCTCCTCACAGTGTGGCACCTGATTGCCAAGCAGCAGTATCCAAGTGTGTTGAAAGTAGAGGCTGCTCCATCTGCCTCAGAAGTGACATAACATCTCTTTTGCTACCGACATTTGTACAAAATAAAATTGGTTCAGGAAAGATGAAAAAGAGAAGAAAGAGCCTTCACTTCTTGGCAAACCGTTTCAAGGCAACCGTGCAGACAGACTCTTAGAATAGAAAGTACAGTTGAGGTCTTTGTTTAAAAACACAACCTATCATCAGTCTTCTTCTCAAATAACTTGTGGCATAAAATCTTAAAAGATAGCAACTGAAAAAACAAATACAGTTCCAAGTTTATTTTATTTTACTATATGGTATCTTGTGTTGAGTAGTAAGATCTAATGTGATTTCTACAATTCTGTCTTTAGCAGATTTTGCCATCAGGGCAGTGACCAGGTAGAGCAATCACTTTATCATAATACAAACTCACAATTTGAAAAGACCACCACCCTTGCTGAAGAACAAATGTGGGCGTAGTGAGTCACAGAGGAGATGAGATTTCATCTGAGACCTATTGACTCGCACAGTTCACGTGAGGGTCAGTGATCCGCACTATGGTCATTCCCGTGGAGCCGAAGACAAATGAGCATATTTTGAACAATTCTGTGTCACAACCATTTTTCACATGTTAATATCATTAAAGTCGGGACTTGCTTAGTAATTGATAACTCAGTGTTTTGTTCAGTGTTAAATAATGTGTGTTGTAAAGCATGACATTCTCCATGCAAAGTGCTTCAGGTGATCCGTAGTACATGGTGGGGAGTAGATCATGTTTGCTGAGTTTGATCACAACTGAGTTTGATTCATGTGGTTTTCCCCAACTATAATTTGTTTTAAATTATTATCCCAGAGGCAATTCAAATGCATCATGTGATTGGTATACTCAGTGTTTTAATTAGGCTAAAAAATTCAAGGATTTAACTGCAAATCATTAGATGTGGTAGTACCGAGCAACCCTAAGGCCTTCCTGTTGCTTATTTTTCAGTTTGAGTCTTTTGGCTCCACGGTGTGAAGAAGAAAATCAGTGTTCTTTGCTGCAAAAACTTTGTCTTATGTAGGGTGAAATATGTTCCCAATGGCGCCACACTCTTCTACAGGTACAGTTCGAGGTCCCCACCACAAGGCCCAGCTTCACAACGTGGCAATGAGAGTGGGCAGCATTACCGTGCAGCAGTTGGATTGTGCACATTTTTATCCCCGACTTTGTTAATCGGCTACTTTTTAACTTGGCACCAGCTTTGTGGTTATCAAGCCTTCCTTTCCATAGCAAGTGGTCTTCTTAAAAGGATTTAACATAAAAAAAGATTTAAAGAGCTGAACTGTCTTGAAAGAAGGTTCTAAAACCTTATTTTCTCTAATATATAATCTAATCATGTACTGATGAATAAGGGAGAATGCGTCTGTGATAGAGTTTTAATGAATTAAAATTAATTAATGAGGAATGAAATGGCCTCACTGAAGAGAACCTCGGATGTCACATACTATACATGAATTTTCTTCATATTTGTTTTTTCATGGGACAGTGTAATATCATGATCAAAGCCGCATAAGATGTCACCGTTTCTAGTTTAAGAGTTACATTTTGTTTTCAGCAGCCCTCTTAGACAGAAAAACCTTTTAGTCAGAACACTGCCTTCGCTGCCTCAGTGGGCCGCAGGCATTGTTATTACCGGCTGAAGATGCGAGAAGAGCCTCCTGGAGACCAGTTCAGCCACCTGGCGTTTGGGGTTCTGTGCTGTTATTAAAGTCACATGATCTGTTCTTCTGGTGACTGTAGAAGGTTGCTTGCCAGAGTGGGTGTGGCCGACTTAACCAAATAGCATAATATGCATGAATAAAATAGATGTTCTTCGGTTCATTTCAAATGCAGTGGTGTTTTAATGGGTAGATAAATTGGCCGAGCCTTGTCAGAAAGACACACATTTTATTCTGTCTTCTCCACCAGAGGAGATAGATTTTCTCTCTTCAGACTGTACTCGCTCCCCTGCCATCTTTATCATCATGACGTCTGGCGCTCTGTCTTGCTGGGTTAGAGAGCAGTTGAACTTTATAAAGCCCCTTAAAGCTCAGCAGCCCTTGCAGGGGTTGAACCTGTGACCTTGGCCTTACTGGCCCCTTAAGGGAATCCCCGCCACCAGCACACTGCTGTTCAGTCACCCAGCTGCAAGGGCGTTGGGAAATGGAGGGGCAAAAGCCTTGCAAATTGGAATTATTACTTCGTACAAAATGTTTCTACCTGAAATTACAGTACTGACAAGTTGTCTGACCTAAAGGCTAAATCACTCAGATGATGATAAGTCCAATCTGTAGTCCGGTGGATTTACTCCTAGAGGGGCTCAAGTCTGTCACCACACAGCAAGGTCACAGAATCTAGTATTGTCACAGCTTCAAACAGTGTGGCATTTCAAGGACTATTTCGGCTCAGAGTAGAGAAAATTATAGAATTGAATTAACAGTTATAGACAGTTCCTTGCTTATCATAAGTCAGTTGAATAAAAGAGTACTTCTAAATTGCACAAAATTCATCTTATTTTAGATATTTTTGGCTAGACGCTAAAATAAAACATACCGTTTTTGTAAATTTGTTAAGAAATCAAATGTATCCAGTTAGAATGATGTGTCATCATGGCGAATGCCAGATACCATTAACTTAGAAAAATGAAGTCTGATTTAATCTGGCATTACATGATTTGAGCCCAGATGAAAATCTAACTCACGATAATTTTAGAAACATAGATCAATTATACCTAATGTTTTACACTTGATTTTCGAATTTAACATAGAATAATGCGGAAGCTATTAACTTAGATTTCTTGAAGGCATCCTTCAGAATATAATTTAATGAAGAAAACTAGGAGGTTATTCTTGAAAGCATGTTTATTTGCCTCATATTTACTATGCCTAAATATTATTCCCCCATGAACCAAATCTAATTTAGAATTTCATGGTTTCTAGATTTGAAAATAGTGCCTTCTGTATCATTAGTATTTATTATTCATGAGCAGCCTGGTTCTTTCACATGTATGTACCAGTACTTTTCAAAATAAATCTCTTTTACTAATGAAAGGCAGCTCAGATATTAATGAGTATGACAAAGTTAAGAATTAAACATTCATTCACCAAGGCGAATGTGTGATGGTGAAATACAGAAACAAAATAACAAGACAGTTGTCTAGAAAATGGCAGAGAATATTTCTGGTAATAATTAACAGAAAAGTTTATAATGACAAAATACCATCACATCAAAGAGAGAAAACACATTTCCAGGTTTTCACCAGAAAATACTGGAAGGATTTTTGCAGGGGCCACAACAAGTTCCAACTTAGAGTGAGGATCTGCAAATACACAGAAATCTCTCCAAATCTCCCATTAATATCTCAAAATTGACACATCTTGTGATGAGATGTTGAGGACCCCAGAAGAGTTTCTGTGTAATATTCTGTTAATTGTGACCATCAGTCATGATGCGTCCATTTGATTAGATTAAGGACCAGCTAGTAAATAGCCTGGGTGTGACTGCGGGGTACTTCAGTAAGGACTAGCATGCAGGTCAGCAAACTGAAGACACAGGGAATGTGTATGTATTTCCTACTGAGTCTTTTCCTCTCCAAAATCCTAACAAATACGGTGCATTTCTGTTGATTACAAAGGCAGTACAATAAGATTTAGAAAGGCACCCTTGAGTATCACCGATGACATTTTACTGCCAGTGAACCTAACACTAAAATCTTTTATTCCCTAGAATCCTCTGCCAGCATCAAAATTCCAAATACTGTAAAGCTGGACATTGGAGCGGCTACATCCTAATGCAGATGCACAGATGGTAGCCGTCTGTCTATGCCACGTACCACCAGTCCTCCAATTTCAGCATGTCTTCTTCAGTGAAAAACTATGACTCTCAGAACACCAAATAAAAAATAAGGACTGAAGGATTATGTTTTATTCAAAAAACAGAAATTATTTCTAGTAAATCTGTTAGCAGATGTATAAAGAAAAGAATTAAAATAACAAATATTAGAGCTTGAAATTCATTTGTATCAAATATCAGCTAAGTCGTGAACTAGAGAAGCGTCCACCTTGTGCAGCCACAGCAAATGTCTGTTAGGCACCGTCACCGGGAGGTGAAGTCTGACGCCCCTCGGTCTACCTCAAGAACCCCAGAAGGAGTTATGTCATCTGTATCATCCACACCAAATCCATTCGCAAGGCTGGTGAGCAAAGGGTCTGAACAGAAATCTATTTCTCCAGAGTATCAACGGGAAAAAAGTCTGTTAATAAAAGTAGAAAAAGAAAGGGAGGAAATTCAGAAAACACTGAAAGCTCAAGAAATAGAAGGTATCTTTGAAAGCCAATAAGGACATGAAAAATGTTGACAACATTCAGTGACTAGAGAAACGCAAATCAAAACTGCAATGAGAAAACAAATCACAGATAAAAGGATGGCAACTATTGAAAATAAAATGTTGGTGAGGATGTGGAGTAATTGGAATCCTTACAGTTCACCGTTGAATGTAAAATGGTGCACCACTGGGGGACATGCTATGATTTTTTCTCAAAAGTATTACAAATAAAATTACCACAGGATCTTGCAACTTTACTTCTGGTTATGTATGCAAGATAATTGAAAATATGGTTGCTAGTGATGTTTGTACGCTGCCGTTCACAGTTGTACTACTTAGAGTAAACACAATGAGCAAGCGACCTGTGACCATCAGTGGGTGAGTGGATAAAGCAAAGGCTGCACACATACAGCGGGCTGTACCTCAGCCTTAACAAGGAAGGGGTGCTGACACATGCTACAGCACCGGGAAGCTTGAGGACAGGAGTGACCTAAGATAGTCACCAAGTGACAAATTGTGCACTGTCCATTTATATCAAGTACCAAGAGAACCCACATTTAGAGGCAGAAAGTAGACTGGGGCTAATGAATAGAAAAGTGTTTCATGAAACAGAATTTCATATCAGCAAAGAGCCTTGTGAGGATGCTTCACGCCATGGAAGATGTATCCTAAAAATGGTTAAAACAACAAATTTTGCACTATATATTTATAATCAAAACTAGGAAAATGTTACTGTTATAACTATATTGTATAACTTGAACAATTAAGCAAATGAAAATGAATGTCAAAGAGATTTCAGGCTTGAAAATCTAAAGGAAAGACAAAACGAATGTCTCGCAGAAGTCTTCCCAATAGCAGCATGGAGAGATTCCTCGCCCACCACCAACAAATGGGACTAATCATGGTGTCCTGACTGGCGTCTGCTGCGAATACACTAAAGCTTCAGGAAATCAGAAACTGAAAATGGGACAGGAGAGAACGCTTTCGTGCCATTTCTGGTGTGTCAGTTACCTACTGCTGTAAAACGATATAACCGCCACTTCGGGGCCCAAACCATCACACATTCATTATCTCACAGGCTCTGCGGGCTGGAGGGCTCGGTGCGGCACAGGCAAGGCCTGGGCCGCTCGGGACTGGACAGTCTCATCCGGACGCTGGCTTGGAGAAGGCGTCCTTCCAGCCCGCAGAGGTGATGGACGTCGCCATTCTAAGACCGTGGGTGCTTTCTTGCTGGTTCTCGTTTCAAGACCACCCTTAGTTCCTGAGGATTCCTGTAATCCTTTGTCAAAAGGAGTTCTGTGAGGCGGCGGTTTGCTTCCGAAAGCCTGCAAGTGGAAAGAGACTCCCAGGAGACAGCCTCCATAGTGATATGTAATGCAATCAAGTAATCACCCCCACGTCGCCTGTCCCCGGCCTTTCCCCTACTTTGTCGGTGAGAGGAAAATCACAAATCAAGAGGAGGAGGTTGCACAGAAGTCGCGACGAACAGGAGATGGGGACAGTGGGGACCAGCCTCAGGCTCTGCTGGCCACACACAGCACGTTCAACGTCCTGGTCTGGCTGCTTCAGTTCCATGCAAAAGCCATTCTTAAAAAGGCACCGTCTTGGCTTCTTTGCTTCTGCCTTATAGCTCCGGCCAATGGGAGACAATTATCTAGTTATTTACAAGCAGTTAAACTCTCCTTCCAAGATCGGTCAATTTCAGGTAAGAATCAATTTTCCTCCTCCCATTATGTGGTTTATGATTTATATCTATATCTTTCTTTTATAACCATCAGTCAACACGTACACTATTTTTCCCAGGAACATATGTACTTCCAAAGGACCTTTGATCTTATGTTTGTATTTGTAAAAAGACTTTTAAATTGATGAAGTAAAAGCATGTTTATATTTATGTCTAGAGATTTTCCATCGTGGTGGTGTTTCTTCCCACTTTAGATACTGTTTTAGGCAAAATCTGTCATCTTCCTACTTTCAATGTATCTATGTGATAACACTGATTTGTTTTAAGAGGTAAACACTCTATCAAATAATATATAAAATGTTGCATTTTTCCTAGTCATTAAAGATGTTTGCATACAAAGTTAAAAATAAATGCAGGCCTCCTGCAGTATAAAAGGAATTCAGCATACCACATATGTTGTTTGCAAACACCCTGGCCTTTCAAGATTTTGTCATGAACTCTGCTAAGAACCACTTACCCCAGTCAAGGCCTTAGATTCCGCCTGATTTTGGCAGAGTCCAATTTATGGTGCAAGTTGAAGAGCTCTCCCAGCACAGGCTTTGTTTGGGGTTCTAAAGAAGGTTGCGCTCCAGTGTAGAAAGCTCGTTACATCCATAGTAAACAAGCAGTCTCATTCTGAGAGTCCCATGCTGGGCAATCATTCTTGTAAACATATGTACGTCTAAGTCCTTTCTAAACTCTTTTTCCCCCTTAAGGGATGTCTTTTGGTAGGTACTAAAATTCTGTCTTCTTGGATATTATTGACACTCAGCTATAACAATTTCACCAGAGGTGATATATGCCTTATTTAAAAATGGAAATTTTAACTCACAAGAAATTCAATGATGCTAAGTAGTCAGACATTCCCTGTGAAAGAAAACATAAGTTTTTGGGTATTTAAGTAGGTATGGAAAACTCAATCAAGTTTGTAGGTTATGATGAAAACCACAGAAAGAAAGAAAGAAAGAAGAAAGGAAGGACACAAAGAGATGGATATCCACTTCCTTATTAAATTATGTAGTGTATGATTGTCAATTGGAAGTCTACAAGTGTGTATATACACGTACATATACATATGATTATATATATGTATATATGCAACATAAACACTATATATCTGCAATTATATAATACTATAAATAAAATGCCACGATCTAAATCTCATGTTCAGATAGTCTTTGTAAGCATAAGCAGCCTATTGAAACCATCAGTGCATGTGAAAAGTGGAGAACCGCCTTCAGCACAGGAGTTATCTGCTCTAGGAGAAAATCTCGGTGGGGCAGATGATCCTGAGGGGGCCCCACGCTACAAGCCCTTGGAGGCCTTCCGGCCATGCTGAATGATGCTCGGACAGACCACACTGGACGACGGACGCTCAACTGTCTTTATAAACTGCGAAGGTTAATTTAAGATTGTGTTATTATTATGTCTTTGTTTTAGTTTATCTATTAAAAATCTACACATATTCAGACATTAGAGTTAGTTGTTCAGGATCTTGTTTCTCACTCGATTGTAAGGTAAGTGGGGTCAAGTGTGCAGTAGAAATATTTGAATTTGATCGACTTGGAATACGTAACTACAAATGATTCTACAAGGATGGAACATTGTATCCTAAAGATTTGGAACAAAAGAATATTAGTATTAATAACCTATCTTGACTGATTTCTTTATAAAATATTTATGATGAAGTGAAGAATTAATTTAAAATATTTCAAATTTCTAAACCGATTACTATATTGATATTGTCTCACTGTGTTAGCCCAATACATTCAATACAACAGAGATAATTGAAACTCTTTGATCGTTGAATCTCATCCGATATTCTTAAATATTGCGTTTTATAATATATTTAGACACCAGTGAGCCTACATCTATCTTCAGGAAAAAAAAAAATAAAGCAACCATTTTAGGGACATATATTTTAAGCAAACCACCAGACACACTATCCTCCCTAACATAAAATTCTGGAGATTTCTCCCAAGTGAAAAGCAAGGTGGAAATCCAGATTGCCATCCTAGATAGGGCAGAGGGTGCAAGTTACAAGAAATTTCTGATGATAAGAGAAAGAAGAAGTGAAACAAAACAGAGTCAGCCACAGAGGAGCGGAAGATGCATACAGGGCTCCTCATCTTAGCTCAGGTGTGCAGACTGAGAGGTGAGGGGCAGCTATCTGGGACTTAATCCCAGCAGACAGACATCCCAGATCACCTTCTGTAAGTCTCTATAAGAACTGGCTTTCATTAAACAGGATAAACTTGAGACATTTCTAGGTAAGTGGATGTTCCTTGAGAACATACTCTTAAGTGAAATAAGTCAGACACGCATGAGTACACATCAAATTGTTTCTCTGGTATGAGAGACAAAAAGTGTGAATAAGGACCAAAATGTATAATAGATATTGTGAAACATAAAGAAAGTTTTTAAAGGGGAAGGGGAGCCGGGAAGGGGAAGGAGAAAAGGAGGCAAGGGAAAAGGAGAAGAACAGAAAAAGAGAAAAGACAGAAAAATGGAAACAAAGCTGTGGTAAATAAGGAGGGGAGGAGGTGTTGAAGGGAGGGGTGGGAAAGGGGAAAAAAGGAAAATCAAGATATATTATGTACAGGTACAAAATCCCTATGATGAATGTGATCATTATGTCTATCTAAAATGTACAATAAAATTTATTTTAAAAAAAGAACTGGCTTTGACCGAGTGCCAACAACAGTCATCTCTTGATCACCTGCAGGCCTTAGGTCCCGCCTCAGCTCTATGCAGCAAGAGTGGAAGAAACTGGTGTTCTCCGAGCCGTGAAAGCTGATGTACCAAATCCCGCCTGATTCATCACATCATAAAACTCCAAGTGCAAGACTGTGACCTGTGCAGGATCTTGGAGTGAGGGGCTGGAGCCACCACTAAAGTGAGCGCAGAGCTACCAGCATGGGGCTAGAGATGAGGTTCCCTGGTGTCATTCTGCCATTGTGTCCCTGCCCCTGACCAGCCTGGGGACGGGGCTGGGGCCTCCCTTAGTACAGTTTTCAAACCGTGTGACTCAGACACGTGGGTCCCCTCTTAGCCTTCACTGTGTTGCCCACCAAACCCTGAAAACTGACATTTCCTGTAATACGTGTGTCTAAAAGTGGTGGTCAACTGTGGTCTGGTAAACTATTAATTTTAAATTATACTCTGAAATCAATTTGTGGGGCAGGAGAGGGAAGGAAAAAGAAACTGCATGTAGAAAGCACTATTACTTAAAACATTATTTTAGTTGGATACCCGTTCAAAAAACTTTCATTAAATATCCTTGTGTTCAGATATAGATTTTTTTAAATCAATGGAAAAAGTTACTCATTTCAAATACTCATCTTTTCAACTCCCCACGTTGTGTTCCTTAGCGTTATGGTCTGAAAGAAAATAGAAAGCATTTCTGTCTTCTAGAAAAGAATCTAGTCTCACTTTAAATATGATAACTAGCAAAACACCAGAGGACAGTAGACAGTCAATGAGTGGTTTCTGGACTATGTAAATGACCAAAGAAATGAAAGAATGAATGAGCTAATCAAAAGTAGGAGCTAGAAATCCTTATTGACTTGCAGCCCCAAGGTTAACTGGAGCTCATCTAGGTGGGTTTCACAGAACACAGATTAAAAATACATACTTTCAAGTTGTTTTTTAGAGATTGATTAATATTAGTAAATTCTTTTCACAGAAGAAGCAGAATTGAATGTCTTCGACGCGACCATCGAACAGCCGCACATTGCTGAATCCCTCCTCAGAACAAGAGGAATTGCACGGCTCCACGAAGGTGCTGTTTTTGTAAGACTGTCCACTGGTCTGTAAGATCTCTTAGGCAGAGATCTTGCATTATTTTATTTTTGCTTCTTCAGTTCCTACACAGTTAGTGGCTGCGGTCTGCCATCGGTAAAATTTGCCTATGCAACTGATCTAAAAATATACCATGACAGAACACAAATTTCTAAATCTTCTAGTGCAAAATTCCATGGAAAGGAGGGGAAAAACAGAGAACTTAATCTATCAAAACTATATTTGAGGGCTGGGGATTTAGCTCAGTGGTTAGAGTTCAGTCAAGGCCCTGAGTTCAATCCCTAGGACCAAACAAACAAACAAACAAACAAACATATATATATATTTGAAGTGGATTGAGTCTACGTGGTCTGTACATGTCGAAAACCTGTTTTATTTATTGCTGTGTCTTTGGGATTTGGCTTTGGCTCCATTACATACTAACCTCTTCATTAGTTCCTTTGAAATATTTATTAATACGCTTGACAAATTTATTAATAAATGACATAAGAAATGATTATGACCATTCATTTAGGATTATGCACACTGGAATCTAGTTCCCATGTCTATATTATTTTAGACATTATTTTATAAATTTTTTATAAAATATTTTTATAAATTTTTTTAACTTTTTATAAAATTATTTTTATAAAATAATTTATAAATTATTTTATAAATAATATAGTATATTATTTTATAAAGAAAGTTAAGAATTGGAGACCATTCTTAAATTTTCCAAGATCTCACAAAGTTTCAGAATTATCAATTTGGTTCACATGCAGTTATCAGAAATTGTGTCTCTAAACTGGAGATGTCCACTCTAGCTACAGAAAAATTTGATAGTGTTTATTTCTGAGGTAAGCCACATGAGTTCTATGCAGATTTTAGTAGAAACAGGCTCATAATTGCTTAAGTGAAATATGTGCTATGCATAGAATGCCAGAGTAACACAAAGGGTACAGGACAGGACTTCCCAGCCACCTGCAGTGACGGACCATGATTTGTGTCTTGCATGTTGTCATCTGTGCGTGCTCAGAACTGTAGTCGTTCCCTACCAGCCGACCCTCCTGCCTGGCTCACTGTCCCACCTGGAATCCTACACAGTATTTCTGACTCCTGGCTTTCTTCCTTTATCATGCCCTACCTCACTTCCTCACAAACACAAAAGGACATTTTCTCATGTCCGTAGATCAACTCCCTGCCCAGGAAATCCAGGGAAGGACAGAATTTTTGTTCCACATGTCTATATAAAACACCATTATTTGTGTTGCAGGCATGAAGACTTGATCCCTCAAAACGGCTTATGTCACCCAAACTCATTAAAGAAGACACATATTCAGAAAATTATTAGCAAAGCATAATGGGCTTAGGTCTGAATGTGAAGAAAAATACTGCAATCTACTTCAAAGATCCCCTGCCGAAAAGATTTTCAAACAATCAAGCTTCTTTTACAGTTTCTTCCCTCTTGTCCTGTGTGGGTAGCTACTGTGTTGCTATTTGGTAGTGATAGTCTGTGTAATCTCTCTGTTCTCAGTATTCTTGGTGGTTTTTCAATTTTTTTGAAGAGTTTTTGTTATTATTTTTCCTGGCACAAAGCATCGTGGTGCCTCCTGTACAGAGCGTGAGGCTCGGTCACTGTAAGCATCCATGCACTGACATCCCAACAAGAGACGGAAGCTCGAAGATCTTGGGCAAGAAAGGGACCTTGTCCAGCTGGAGATGAGGCCGACCGGGTAGGAACTGTGCCTGCTAGAGGCACCCGCTCTCAGATATGAAATTCTTACAACAAATGGTGTCTTACTAGATGTAGCGTGATGGCTGTGTTTGCGCAGAGACTGGGCTGGTCTGGAATCATCTGAGCTAAAGTGAAACTTTCCAGGGACAGTGGGACAGCGAATCCACAGAGGAAGAAGTGATAAAGACGTGCAGCAGCATTGCTTCCTTACTCCCGTCCTGATCCAAACTCCACCTCGGAGTCTCTTCCCACCCACCACAAAATCAAAAGTCTCTTTGCAACACCGTGACAAATTCCCCCGGAGGGCAAATCAAATAGTAGGGAAAGTCCTTTTTTGTTAGCTGGATTTTTAAGAAGTCTTTGCAGGGGAAACTAAATCCAGAAGAGAATGAGTTAGATACACTGTGTTTTTAATTTCAATGCGTGATCTCACGTCTCCATCCACTAACACCAAGTTTTGTTGTTGAAGCTAAGAAACAGAATTGTGGGGTTATTGTTTTGTGGGGTCAGGCTCCTATTCCCCCTCGTGCACACAATAACACAAGCAAAAAACTCAACTCAGACAAACGTACGTACCCCACAGCAAAATCAATGCTCTTTGGGCCATGCCAACCCAGTTATTTTTCTTTAATGATTTGGGGCTAACTACACACAGTCGAACAATGTTCACTAGAAATAGATTAACTCGGCCTTTCAGGCGCTGGGAGCTGGCTTCCACTGTTGGTTGTGAAGACAAAAGCCGGCCCCACAAAAGCTTCTCCCCTCTCTTTAGCGGCTTTGATGCCGCCTTTCAGCCCCTTCTGTGCACTGACAACCTCCTTGCCCGTGATTGATCTGAGAACCTGCGCACTTGGATTCCTCGAAACTTTTGGTCTCAGGTTCTCTGGCATCTACTTGGCATTCAGGGTCCGTATCTGGGACTTCATCATATCCATGTCCCGCCACTAGATACAGAAGTGCTTTGTTCGGCTCTCTTCAGGCTGCAGGGTTTCCTTGGGGCTGCTTCTTGTCCTCCAACATGAAAATGTGCGAAGCATAAAACTCCAGCTGTGAATACTTACCTCCCTGCAGTGTTAAAAAGTTCAATATACAAAACACCTGGTTCCAAGTAAAATGCACATCAAGCTATACGGCAAAGAGACAGATTTAATATACCCCATAGGGCCCTTGGGTGGTTTTTAAATTAAAGACACCGTGCGCTTTTTTTTTAAGCTAAGGTTTTACTATTTTACAAATAATGAACCCATAAACATCATCCAGTCGAAGGGAAAGTTGTAAGAAAACAGTGGACAGGGTCACTGTCTTGTAAATGAAAATCGCTCTCAGACATTACTTAGACACGTTGTAAATGAATTTATTCCTGCACAGTAAAATTCTTTTTACTGCTGATAAAAGTGGCCCAAAGCCTCAGTGATTTAAACCCTCGGGGAAACAGCAGTTCTCAATGTCAGTGACCTTCGAAATGTTCGGCATGAGCATAATTTATTTACTGGGAGATGAAAGGAGTAGAGCAGCCATTTTAATTTCTCCTCTTTGCAAAATCTCTAAAATTGGAGCAATTATTCTTAGAGCGCAAGTGAATAATTATCTCTGTGCTCCGCCTTTAGATCTTCCAAACATTAAATTTAATATTTTTGATAGAAAAAAACCGCGTGTGTGTGTGTGTGTGTGTGTATATAGGGTAAAGTGGGCAAAAACCATTCCAGTAGGGCTTTTTGCAAGTTGGTAACAGAAAGAAAACCAGCCAAGTGTCTGTCAGAGAAAACAGAGATCACTGGATGGAATATCTCTCAATGAATTGCTACCTGCATCAATGACTTCGATACTTTTCACTGAGCTAAAGTAAATTTTTCTTTATGTGTAAGACCATAATTAGCTTCTTGTTCAGTCTCAATGTAGTCACGGTCATGAGCCCCGAGAACAGGCTAGGAATGCTGCTCCTGGGCTGCACAGAGACCTCGGGAATCAGCCTCGGGGAGCCAGCTGGGAACTCTGCACTGCACCAAGTTCCGGGGAGATGCTGGAGTGCCCCTCATCCTTGATCCCGTGCTGTATTCCTGGTCCCCTTCATTTTTATGAAAATTCCCAGAAATGCTTCACCCCCAGGCATGTGCACTTTCTCTTTCCTCTGTGTAAAGTGCCATTTACCCATACAAGTTTAAGCCTGAATTCCTTGCTTCTAAGTTTATTTAATCAAAGATTACCTTCCTAGTAAGATCTTTCTCTAATATCCTGTTGTAAATTTTGTCTTCTCTTGTCTATTTGTTCTGTTTCCCTTCCCCATTGCTCTCTTCTATGTATCATTTATTAAGTTGCAAATACTCCATAGTTTGCTTACTTATTGCTGCTCTCTCCCCTCACACAGGCACCTCCTCTCCAGCTGGTCCCATTGTCATCTTGATCCACTAGTCTCTCTTCACGAGCTGGAAAATCAGAGATGTTCCAAGTCTTGGGTTTGGTGATTGTGGTATTGTAGGTCCAGTACAAACTTCATTTCATGGTCACCCCAGTTTTGTTTTTTTGTTTGTTGTGCCAGGTCATATGTATTTTTCAGCTTTTGTGGTAGTAATGAATGACCCTTAACCTGAAGGCTTTGCAGAGGACTTGCTCTTATTCACGGGCATATGAGGTCTTGGGGAAAGGGCCCTCCTAAATTTTGCCGGGCTTTATAGCAATCAGCTCAGTGAAGCCCAGCTTGGAGCTAATTATCATTGTAAAGTGAGATGGCAGTTAGAAAGGAAGCTCAAGTAGCAGAATGAGGGATGGGGGCTGTTTGCAATGTTTCTAAAACTTTCTAAGTTGTGACGAATACCTTATCTACTTATAGCTCCTTGGCCTAAGACAAAAGCAGGGCCAACCCTAAATTCCACAGAGCAGTGAATGTACTCCTGCAACAGGACAGGGTTGAAAGGTTGTGTAGGAGGGTGGGGCTACTGGAAACAAGCAAGTCCATCTGCTACAACAAGTGGGTGGTGCACAGAAGTTCGTACTGCTTTGCTTTCTGAGAGGCACAGTATTTGGAAGGGGAAGAACTAGATCTGCTCATGTCGGATGCTGCTGGAGAGACAGATGAGTACAGTGTATTTGCTAGAGACTATCCAGGTGGACACGCAGGAATCACAACAGAAGTACTCTGTAAATAAGATTATGGGAGAGAAATAGTGTCCTCGTTTTTCCTATAAAATCCCCAAGAATTGCTTAAAACCACTTGCAAAACAGTATCTTTTTGAATTTATTGTTTTTATTGTGATAAAACATGCACACCACAACCTGTTTTAACCATTTGGTAGCGAACAATTAATCCAATGGTACTGAATATCCCCACAGCGCCCCGTAGCCACTTTGTTCTCCAGTTTCGGGACTTTTTCACCACTCCAAGTGAGAACCTCAGACCCAATACACAGTCCCTCCTCATCACTCCTGGCCCAGCCCCTGAAAACCACCAGTCTGTTTTCTGGCTGTATGGGTTTGGGTACTCTGGACATTTCATAATTAAATCACACAATAAGTGGTCTTTTGTTACTGGCTTCCTTCATTGAACATAATTTTTTCAAGATTCAACTGTGTACCACATAACAGTACTTCATTTCTTTTTATATCTGAATACCATTTCACAATATAGGTAAATAACATTTTCCACTGTTCCGGGGACTTTACATACATTAAAAAATGTAATCCATTATCAATCTTTGGGGAAGATACTGTTATTTTAATAATCCCTTTCTAGACACAGAAATTACAGAATAATGAATGCAAATTTGTCTAAAAGTGAGCCACTTGGGAGGGCGACCCTGAAGGCGGCAAAGTCCTCTGGCATTGCGGCCCTGGTGAAAGGACTGGGGGGGAGGGAGATCAGGTGGAGCAGAGCAGCCAAGTGTGAATTTTTCCCTTGAATTACAGATTTTCTGCTACAAATGGGTATTTGGAACTGCTTTAAGTGCAGGTAAAGAGAAATGCAGGTACTGTTTATCTATTTTAGTTATATAGTATATGAGATTGCTAACTTACTATGTTCCTGTCTGTTCATCCATCTAACAATCATCTGTGTGTCCATCTACCGAGCTGTAACATGTTAATCTCTGTACTCTTTGCACTGCTTCTACCAGGCTGGTCTCAGGGTAGTCATTTCAGAGGAGATAAGAAATAAAAATGAATCAAGGAATTTACTGTTTTTTGGGATTATCAAGAACTCCAAATTGACCGTAACACAATGATATTTAAAATGGAGATTTCATCATTATCATCATCATCATCAATTTTAATATTATTGTGGGCTTTATCCAGAGTTTAACATAACTATGAAATTTATGTTGACTCAATGGGAGTAATTTAGTCAAGCAACAAGAAGTCTGAGAGATACAGAGATTTTATTGGTTTTAAATTTTTAGTTTGGCAAAAGTTGTAATCATAGAGGGTTATATCTAGAAGGCATGAATGCTGTCATTTAAAACATGAAAGAACTTTGATTCACAATTGTAAATCCGGTTTTTAAATAGTAATGACAGAGTTCAGGACAGGATGCCAATCATAAAATGGTAAGCTGCTTGTTCCGGCCTTGGAGGGCCGGCATGTCCCCGAAGTCAGCCTCTATGTCTGCTTTCTTTTTTCTTTAATATTCCTCATAAAAGTGAAGTGCTGAGTGAGTAATCAAGAAAAAAATTCTGTAGACAATTGTGAACTCTCAATAACTTTGGGTGGGATCAATAAGGATATTTCCTTCCCCCAAACCTGAAAGCTAGAAGTGCTTTATGAAACATATTTTCGTGAATGAGATTATTTATTTAGAAGCCAGGATATTAAAATGAAAAAAATATGTTATTTAACTAATACCAGCTTTGGTTTCCTAACTAATAACCTGAAACGTAGCCTCGCATTTACTATAACATCTGCTTCTATGAGATTCACATTAGGTCGGGTAGATAGATATTTAAATTTAGTACTAATGTTCCAACCTTTAAAACAAAGTAAATTAGTCCTAGGATAATCTAGATTAACTTGCTAGACTCCCTGCAGCAATTAGTGGTGCATCTAGAAGTCAATCTTAATATGTAATTAGTAGATTAATATTAGACTTTTAAATAAAATCTATGTCAGGCGTTCAAATTCAGTTTTGTTTGAAACTTATGGGACCCGAGACAAGAGCATATTTTGCTGCATGATTTTTTTGAATAAAGTGTCCGCATCAATTTTTAGAACAGTATCTAAAGGCATATTCAGGGTCTTAGTGTGAACTTGAGATTGAAGAGTAAGAAGAAGAGCTAGACTCTTTTCTAATATTTGTAAACAATATCTTAGGACTCTTGGGATTGGTGTTTCTTGTTTCCACTTTCGCCATCTCTACATCTTAGTTCTTCTCACAACTACCTCAACAAGCCTTACAAAATCATCTCTACGTGCATTCCCAAGCATAACAGAACATAGAAAAGTGATCTCCCCTTTCATTCCTTTCTCTACAAACCCTTCCTAAGCAAGCTTCACAGAATGGTTCTTATAGCTAATACTAGAGAAAATACACTTCTTAATAGCTTGATTTGATCTGGGAAAAGAGTACAAAATTGGTATCTGGGCAGAATGTCTTTTAGAATCAGTGCATCACACTGGCAGCCCATTCACAAACACTGCAGGCCCCTCGACGCTTCCATAAGCGGCTGCGAACACAAATTGGATTATGCCATAGTTGTCATTTAAACTCACAGTGAAAATAGTCTGATAAATGCCAGCCTGCCACTGGGCTGCTTAATTGTCCTATTTTTCCATGAGCCAACATATAAGGTTCAATTTATTCACTATAATGTTATGGACAAACAAATATTTAACTAGTCATGATTAAAATCCATTGCTTATAACAATAGAACTTTAACATCAATACCAGTTTACATGCAGTGCATAGAGAGCTCAATTTGAAGATAAAGGTGGCTTGAATTTGAGCTTGTTGGAGTTTTAAAAACATTTTAATAGCACTGAAATTATTATGCCGTGCATTCTGTTAAAATATGAACAAATTTTGAGATGTAATTGGCCAGGATTACTTCAGGGGATGAGGAAACTGCAGCTTGCTAATTACCTTCCCAGACACACTGAGGAAGGAGCTGGATGCAGAAGGTCTAGTGCACTCAGGGAGCTCAGCAGATACCTGGGCAAGCCAGTGAGGAAGGAGAGAGCGGGCCAGGAAGGGTATTGGCTGCCATAGCAGCCACAGGGAGCTCCCAAGTTTGAAGACTTCTTGAAGAGATATTCCATACTCCAGCAAAATGGCTGGATTTTATCCACCAGTCTTTGGACGTGGGCCGTCCTTCAGAAGGCATGTGACTTTGGATCAAGCAGTTCTCCGAGGCTGAGGCCAGGCCCAGTGAGATGGACACATGGTCAACCTTCAGAAGATTAAAGTCCAGAGACAACGTGGGGGTGGTGTGTGTGGTGGGCCCAAAGGCAGAATCCCACAGTGTCTGCTTCATAGCTACATAAACCATCTTTAAAAGGCAATGTGTGCACAGTGCCATTCTAACCCACACTTCATCAAATGCACTCCCATGTCGCCTTGCTGCCAGGCCAAGTGTAAAGCATAACTCTCACCAGCGTGGAGAATGTTGGCTGACACTCACTCACTCTTTCGTGAAATATCTCAAACTGCTATGGCTCAGGTGAAGTCTCTTTTTGACCTATCATTCTATATTCTGGCTCATTAATAAATCACAAGAGTTCTGCCCTTGTCCATACTGTACTCTTACCTAAGGTAGCAGCTGTTGGATTCACCACAGGCCACGCTCCATAATGCTGAAGTTCAGAGTGTAGGTCGTGTTATTCCATGAACCCCTCAGGTGACTCATTGTGCTCAACCTTGGTGTGACCACAACCTTCCATCTCTGCTTCATCAACTATAGATTATATATAATGAAGACAATATCTGGAATCCTGTTTTCAAAGCTGCCCTCTCTAATGTTTCTTTTTTCTGGTTGTGAAAAAGAAGGGCGTGCATTCCAGTAGTCTCCAAAGCAGAAACCCGGAAACATGGATGATTAAAGCATAGCAGCTGGCTAAATACTAACAACAGAAGTGCCAGTACTAGGAGTTGTTGGCTTGTGAGTTTTTGGGGTTGGGATTGGCCTTGGAGGTGGGGGGAACAAGTTTGTGAATAACAACACATGGGACCTCTCGTTGGATGTGAGCTGTGGTTTGAATCAACCGCATTAGTTATTTGACATTTTGCTTTCCCACAAAGAGGTATTTGCTTAGTTTGGAATAAATGCAACACATCCAGTATCTCATCAGGATTCTAGGTGACATTGCCATGTGTAGTGTGTGTGTGCATACACCTTCTAGTGGCTGCAGACTCAGCCAGCTTTCCAGGATCACACGATCTCTTTCAGGTGCTTCCAGCACTCATCGAGGCAGGGCTGTGGCCTGGGAAGCTGGGGTGGGACCATGACAAGCACACCTGTGCAATGAGCACCAGGAAATTGGGCCACTTGTGTTTGGGAACCTCTTGGAGACTGTGCTGTGCTGATTCATCTTTCATCCATAACACTGAGCACTCTGAAGACCGTGGAACATGTATATATGTGTTTACTTATAGGGACATTTTCTTAATCCTTTTTAGTTCCTCTTTAGAGTGATGCAAGCCCGAGAGAAAACACATTGATGGTATTGAGAGAAGGATCCGGAGAAGGCAGGTACCACACAAGTCTGCGCACCCGCTAACATGCCCTAAGCTCCGGGTGATGGATTGTGTAGGGTACACAATGCTTCTTACAGTTCTAAAGCTCAAGCGGTGAACTAAATGATCTTGCAAGGTCTCTTTCAGTCTAATGATTCTGCTTTCGTCTTTTCTACTCACAGATGAAAGGTGATCCTTTGAGCTATACTATTGCCTGTTTGCACATGTGAACTTTACTAAATGGTGCACGACATAGTATGCTTTCCAGCGTGAGCACATGTGTAGATGGCCCTTTCGTTAGTAACTGTGGTCAAGCTGCCACTCTGACACCGTGGGTCAGGTGCTTCACCTCGAGGCTTAACAGGAACTTTGAACAAAATGTGCAGCAGCTTATACAAATCACTTCTGGCCAGGGATGTTGCTGCTACCTCTCAAGAATCACAGGAGTGATAATTTCCCAGGCTGTATTCTCTTGCATTAAACTCGACGAGTGACAAAACCGTATAGAAAGTGAAAGTTCCTCGAGATTTGCTAGTTACAGGATACACAGCCAAATACTCCTTTTTTATTCTTGTGTTCACTCTTTTTCCCAGTACGGTATTTATCCCAACTCATTGTGGAACACCAGGAAATTATGGGGGATTATTTGAAAGCAGTAATAACTGATCTATGATCCCATCAACTAGAAGCAACTTTGCCTGCTTCACACTGTGGCATCATTGCTAAAATTATTTACACAACAGAACGTATGTCTGCATATGTGTGTGTGACGGACAGAAACTTGTACTTGAAAGATGCCATTTCCACAGACCCTAGAGAGGTTTTTCGTCTAAAATGCAGCAGGTTCAAATCAAACTTCTCGGTGTCCTAGCTGCAGACATCCTGAGCCTGCTGCACTGCCTGCCTAGATCGAGGCCGTGTCCATCCACCAGGCTACAGAAGGCACCCTCGCCATGGTCCCCTCTATCCCAGGGACTCCCGGCTTCTCCCTGTTCATTGGCTCCTGCTGCGTTCTCTTTCTCGTCAGTGAAACATTCAGCATGAGATCATCAGGTGCCATAACCAATGTGGCACAGCTCTAAATGCATTATCTTCTTCCTGTTCTGCTTCCGTGAATAGTTACCTCAATTCGCCAACAGAATGATCCTTAATGCAAGAAAGGTAATTAATTCATTTTAAATTTTGAACAAAATTAATGATGGCAAAACATTGGTGGCATCTCATTGTTACTAAAATAATACATGATTATTACCCAATAAATGATACAGGACTCTACTGAGCTAAATAGGAAATGTAATTAATTGTAAGCAAATGAGTTTTCTGACTATATCTTGGAGGTAGGTGGTTTTAATACATATTTCTGTTTTTGTGGTTTGACGTAATATCACTGTATGTGAAAATATGCTATTAAATTTTCATTAATCAAGTTAATCACATTATGGGAAACCATCTAAAAACATATTTTGGCAGATTGACTAAGCTTGTATAATATGTTGAAATGGCATAGTTAAATTCCAGGTCTGAAGCTAACTTGCTATGTATCTCCAGGCAAATTATTTCACCTCTTTGTTCCTGAGTTCCTAGTTGCTAATATGAAGACAGTGAAAGTAAAAAGTCTGTTTACATGATAGAGTCTTTATGTGTATCAAACCAGTAAACATGTTGATATATCAAGACAGCTTACTATGAACTTGGCACATAATAGATAATCAGCCTATATTTTGATTTCTCTTATTACCTGGTGATAATTTATAGAATTCATAAGTATGTATTGAGCAGGAATAGAAATACAGAGATTCCACAAGCAAAACTTAACAGCTTTAAATAAACATTTTTAAAGATATTCAGAGTTTTCCTGTTGAATACTTAAATATATTTGCAGCTGATATTTGAGAAATTGCACACTAACAGGAATTGTATCATTACTAACAAAAGACATGAGCTGTGCTTTACCCATCCACACTGGGCCATGAAGGGTTCAGTTCAATGGTATCTTCCTCCTTTACCATAACGGCCAAATAACTTACACTGTGGCCCTTGGTGTCCTTGTCTATAGAAGGGTAATAATAGGGACCTCAAAATCCCATGACCTGCTCTTTCATCATTGAATGCAAAATTGTTAGCTCAGAATTTTCACTGAAGAATGGATAGTTACTACTATTCTTTTAAATGAAATGGTTTGCTTTGTTCACCTGAAATTATTTAAAAAGTTTGCTTTGTTCATCTGAAATTATTTAACACGCTAGGCAATGAATCACAGTTACGTTTTCAAATAGTTGATCTGATATCCACTAACCTATTTTTATTAAAGTCAGGAAAGAGCGAGAAGGAAAAGAGCCCACTGCATGGTGCGGGTCCACTTAGACAGGGTGTTTTGGTGCCTACAACCCAGCTGGAATAGCCTCCCTGCACCACGGAACTCGTGCCACTCACGGAGGTCTTCCGATGAGAGGACCTCGGTGTGAGGTATAGGAAGGTACCTGAGTGCTCCAAGAAGAAACCAGTGAAAATGCAGATAAATAATTTACTTCCAAGCAACTTGCTTCTGAACTTGTCTTTTAAAATAAACAAGGAAGAGCTATGATTAATTAATATTTGTAGTTGGAGATAATGTCCCTTTACCCATTTTTTTCTTTCACTGTGGATTATTCTGCTTCCTATTACTAGGATGAAATACCTCAGGTAATTAATTTTCACAGAGAAAATGTTTAGCTCGTGATTCTGGAAATTCCAAGGAATGGTTAGGTGGCTGCAAGTCCAAGACAGGGCAATACAATCATATGTGGCCAGCAGACCGCTGCCCAAGCGAGGAAGCAGAGCAAGGTCCTGCCTCCTTGCCAGGGCCTGTGCCCGGTGACCCAGAGACATCCCAGTAGGTACCAACTCCCAAGGATTCCACAGCTTGCATTGGAGCCGCTCTGTGGCCTGAGACAATAGCAGACAGGAAGCACTTATCCCAACAGCACCACTGGGAGAAACCTTTCGGGTTACAGCAGACATTTCCTCCACACAGAACTCAACTCCCTCTACGAGTCTGCTACAAGATAACCGCAGAGGATGATGGTTCCAGACAAAATCAAAGTGGCTCACTGAAGGCTTCCTTCTCCAGACACTGAATCCTCCGGACGATTTCCACAAAACTCTTTCTACAAAACTAAGTGTAAAGTAACTCGGATCTCTGAGATACTTCTGCTCTTCCATAAAGATAATACAGGAAAACATATTGGGATATTGGGTATTTGAAATTTTTCAAAATCATATGATGGCCGGTAATTTGATTTTAATAATGCATTAGTATTTTAAAGCTTTAAGTTGTTTAATGACAAAATCTTATTTATTATCTTTATAAAAATTAGAAATACTGATATTTCTATCGGACAATAAGGTAATCTTAGCTGACAAGGCATATGTTATAAATTTAGAATCTACTTGAGACTAGACACCCTCCTGGGTCTTCTATGACATCTGTAGACCTTCTTTTGTCCCTGCCTTCTACTTGCCTGCTCATCTGCTACCCAAACCCGGCTCCCTCAGGCGAGGGAGGGACTAGGAACAAAAGGTATCACAGCCTCGCAGATCCCCGACACTTTTTATCATCCCCCTTTCCCTGTGCCTTTAAGTATTTTCTCTTCATCTACTAAGCCCTTCTCTGGGTGTAATATTTTAGAATAGCTTCATACTTCCTAACTAACTAGGAGAGCAAGTAAAACAATTCACAGTCGTCTGCTGATTTTTCAAAATTAATTCTAGATAATTTGAAAAGAGACATTCTTTTTCAGTCTTCGTGGTTTGTTGTATGTGGATCATGCAAATTATTTTTACATTACCCCTTTTTGGAGGAGCAGATATGCCTGGGTAGTCTAGGGGAAAAGAGATTACTGCTCTCAGTGACAGGAACTTCGAGTGTGCACACAGAAAACGGGATGTCCCCGCTCCCTCATCGCCCAGAGGCTCTCCCCGCTGCACTCGCTGTCACTGAGATCGTCACCAGGGTGTCTGCCCTCTATGCGTGCTCCTTTCGATTCAAACCGTTGATGCTGAAGTCCAAGGCAGCTCTCACTGACTCCACTGGCCCCCTCGACTGGAGCTTCAGAGAGGAAACATCCTGCGCACACGCCCAGCACTGCCCCTCTCACGCTGATCAAATTCATGAAAGCGGACAGGCCACGGGCAGTCATTATTTCCTGCCAAGCTCGCACAAGGTCCACCTTTCTCACAGCCCCTGCAGCCTTTAGAGTCAAAGCGCTAGGATGCGGCTGCCATCTGATTTCCAGAGAAATTACTGCACTTTGATAAAACACACTCCGGGTGCTTTCCAAGTAAAAAGCAGTGTCAGTAATGGAGTTCTGCACTAACCAAAAGCAGTTCTGGACAGAAAACATTCCTTTTACGAATGCAGAAAATTTCTCTATTATATTCAGTCAGAACACGATGGTGGCATTCTGTGGAACTTACGGGGAAAATTCAAAAGTAATTTGCTGGCCGTAAAAGAAATTCTTTATTGGAAAATAAAGCTCTTGTAGGTAACTTACCCTGGAATGAGTGATGATGTAATGCCAAGCAAATGCCTTCTCCTTCACATGCCTCAGTCTTTCCTTTCCTGGACTTGACACCAACAAAAGTGACCGAGTTCCTGTGCATCTTCTAATGGTTCTTGAAATAATTATTAAGTCATTTTGTAATACTTATAACTGTCTTCAACTTGGGATACTAGATACAGTCATAGTTACATTAAATTTTATTAAGTGCAAAACAATCATCCCAGAAACTTTTTTTTTTTTCATCCCAGACACTTTTTGAAATGAAATATGGCGAGAGGGATGTGTTAGTTTTTCTGTGCGTGTTGCATAATTTCCTTCTATCAAAGAGAGCATTATGTTTCTCCTTGCTTCTTTCTTTCTGTATAGTTTTTGTAAAATCCAGCATGAGCATTTTAATTCCAAATTAAATTTCAAATTGTAATGAGCAAGCTGGGGGCGTGGTGACTCATACCTATAATCCCAGCATGCTGAAAGGCTGAGGCAGGAGGATTGCAATTCCAAGGCTTGACTGGAAAACTTAGGGATTCAGTGAGACTCTGTCTCAAAATAGAAAATAGAAAAAGAGCTGGAGATGTTGCTCTGTGTAAACACCCTGGATTCAATCCAGAACCATCCAAAACCAAACTAAACCAAACCAAAACAAACAAACAAAAAAACAATTCTAGTGCTTATGTTCCCTGTAGGAAACTCTTACAATACTGCATTAAATTTGTCAGTCAATATTATCAAACATTAACAATTATTAACTCAATTCATCCACATAGAAACCTGTAGATGAATAGTATTACGGTCACAGTCTCCCCATTTGGCAGATGGTTGAACTGAGGCATGGAAACTCTCAGTGATTTGTCTCAAGTCACTGAGACAATGAAGGGTAAGGCAGAGATTTGAACCTGTGTATTATGATATCGCACTATTGCCTTTACTCTTCTTTAGTGTTGGATTTTATTCAGAATAGCTGCCTTATTTTCACCTTCACAATAATGGGTGACAGGAGTAAATTCTGTCATTTTACTCTTTTTAATATTGCAACAGTAGAGACTGAGGTTAAATAATCATCTTGTTGCATGTGAAAAGTACAGAGATTTTATGAATTCAGTGTTTAATTTCTTCCCATAGCACAATGGTAGATTTAATTCTTGTGGCTTTGAGAAGTTCTAAATATACTGTGGCCATTATACAATTAGACAATAATTACTAAATGCATATTTGTATAGTTCCTCATTAAGGTCCCTGAGTAGTAACAGGTTTCAGAAGAATTCAATTACAAAATAACAAAAAAAAAAAAAAAAAAAACCTCTGAAATTTACATTTGAATATCACATGGGTGTATTGGTACGATGAATGATGTTAGTATTTATATCATGGGCAAATAAAAACTTGCAACATGTAAACATATTCTTAAAGCTTGACTTTCCAGGTAAACCTATCCCTAAGCATTTCATAGAAAAAAGTAAATGTCAATCTTAATTAACTGATATTAATTGCTAAAATACAAAACCAAGCCAAAGATTTCATTTATCCAAATGAGCTATCAAAATAAATGCTGTTCTCACTGGAAAAAGATAAATTTAATTAGATGATATAAGCAACCAGGCAAATAATATAACTTTATGGTGTGGACTGTTTATATATAATATGTGTGATTATTTTAACTCATTGTGGCTGCTGTAACAAAAAAATCCCAGGGACTGGAGCCTTAATCTACAGACATTTACTTCATGGGAAGTTCTTGACATTGTCAAGTCCAGGACCAAGGAAGGGAAGTGGCAGATGAAATGGGTGGTGAAAACCACTCCCTGTTAGTTAGATCATGGAAAATGAGCAAGGCAGCTCTCTTTTATAAGAACGCTAATCCTGTCTATCAGGGCTCCACCTCATGGTTTAATCACTTCCCAAACAGCCCAGCTCCTGATTCCCTAACTTTGGTGAGAGTTAGAAATTTCACACATGAATTATGAAGTCATGAACATTTGGTTCATAGCAGTGCAGAGAATTAAATCTGAACGGCTACGTAATAGAAGTTATTTCTACTTGTAAAGTTGTTATCATATACTTTAGTAGTTTCTGTAAGTGACCATTTTTATGATGAGAATATATTCTCTAACTGGAAAACTAGCTACATAATAATTTTACATACATATTTTTTACCAATCAAAAAATCATCATGTAGAGAACTAGCCCTCTTCATTTCACATTGGACTTAAAGCAGGAATTCATTGCAGGGAGAGTTTTCATTGACCTTTTATTTCAAGGTTAATGGATATTCAACAAAGATTTTTGCCATATTTTCCAAATCTATTTCTGTAGTGTGCTGCGTGGCTTGGAAGTTGTAGAAAAATTTTATTGCTGTTGTTAGGTAAATAATATTTGACAGCACAAAGACAATCACAATAGTTAGGAAGTAGTGGATGGTGCATATAAAACAAGATCAATTGGGAGGGAAATAAAATGAAAAGAAATATATAAAAGGTACAGGTATTTCACTTAGTGTGCGTAAAAAGTCAGTCTATATTTTACCATATTCTACAACACAAGCCACTATGTGACATGTAACTCATTTATAAATCACAAAAGTGAGACTTCAAAATAAATTATTTTAATGAGAAACAAAATACAAATAGCTACTCTTTTATTAAGAATGATAGTAAGTTTGTATTGATTATATTTCCATTTAGCTCCTGACAGAATTCTCTTCACCTATCAAATTTGAAGTCTACCATGCAGCTGCGTCTTCTTCCCTATGGCTCATTACAGGAGGCCCCTAGAGTGAAGGTGGGGTTTGTCACCACACTAGGCAGCATCCAGAGGGGCCCCAAGCTCTGGGAAGTGCTATGACACAGTGTCACGGGGGTTAGACCCAGCACGCTTGTCCAGAGTGTGACTCTAAATATCACCGTGGAGTGGATGAAGAAGTGCCGAGTAGATTAGCAAAACAATCTCTAGGGTGTGTCTGTGAGATGGCACTGGAGGTGACAGGCAGTGAGGCCAGCAAACCAAGAGAGAAAGCCCCACCCTGGTTGTGAGGGGCGCTGACCTGGAGGCTTCCAGCCCAGGTGGAATGAAAGTAGAGGAAGAATGTGCACTTGGAAAGCTCCCTTCTGCTTAAATGAGGGCATCTTTCACTGCTGCCATTAAAGCCTTTTAAAAAGGCACGGAACTCAGTGTACCGCTGCCTGTGGACACCACAGTCCAGCTTCTCCAACCTTCTGACCCAGAGTCTTGCCAGCCATCCTGCTGGGAGCTCTCGGACTTCAGTCTCGGGCTGCTGCTGCTTCCTTGATCCCTCTTATTCTGTGACTTCTGGCCTCAAGGACCAGCCTGGCAGTGGAGGCCCTGCAGAGTCTGTCCTTCTAGGGAACCCGAACCAATACAGAGAGGTGGCAGAGTCTGGATGTAGCTAAAATCAGAAGAGCAGGAGTCTTTCTCAGCCAGCAGACGAGCAGTTACACACCAGTAGAAACAGAGAAGGGGGGTGGGAGGGTTCTCTCTGGTAGGCTGAGGTTCAGAACGAGACTCTGTTGTGGAGCTCTACTCATTCTTCTTCACTTGGGTCGGTGGACAGAAGAAGGGGTTGGGCTTGGACCAGAGGGGAGCAGGGACCACTGTTTCCCAGCAGGTATTTCTGGGTTCCCCACCACTTCATCAGAACACAACAGGCTTCAGAGAGTAATGATGGTTACTCTACTGCCAACCACTGAGTCTGTGGATCTCTACCTTTGCCCTACTCTAACCTGTAACAGTACAGGGAAGAGGACTCTGGACACTGCAGTCTCTGGCTGAACCAATTTCAGAGTCTATGATTTCCCCCTTCTGGGTGTACAGTTACACTGATGCCTGCTAATGACTTACACATCTCCAGCAGTCTCCTTAGCCAACAGCCACATCGATTTGTGCTTGCCCTTATGATTACCTGGAGCCAAGGGGATATTAACAAGTACAGTGCAAACTGGGAACGTGCTCTCTGGGAACCCCATTACAAAAGCCGGAGCCCAGGACCCTCTCTTTAAGGACCACGAATGGTACAGAGAGGAAGATCTTTAGCTCCCAGAGACAGAGACTTCCGTCCACCACTCCATTCCAGCTTCACCCAGCTCCAGGGAAACCCACAGGTTCACGTCATGGAGCATCCCAATCAGCTCACAAAACACGAGTAACCAGAAAACTTCATGAGCAAATATCCTTTGTAATTTGTTGTGGAGCTATAGACAGGGGAATCTGCTATCAAATTGAGGTGAACTCCTCCATTCCTAATGAAAAATAAAATAAATATTAATGTCATTACTATCACACTGCTAACAAGAAACTTTTGACAAAGGGATAAAATTCAATTTACTAACAAAGCGTTTTCAATTAAATCAGCTTTATTGTTCCAATTGCTGGAGTGGTGACACCTCAAAGATTTTCCAATACTTAATGTGTGCCAAACACTCTGCTGAGACCCAGGACCTCTGTGACGTTGATGATTAACATCCACTGAGTGCTCACCGCGTGCCAGCCCCTGCAGTAAGGGTTGCACTTGGGGAGCACTTAAGACTCCATACTGGCCTTTAAATATTCCTTAGGAAAACAGAAGCACAGAGATGTCACGTGATTTCCCCTGCCACACACAGCAGGACTGGCAGAGCTGGCGACGGGGATCGTGGCAACGCTTGCCGTCTCACCACCATCCTGGGCCGCCTCCGACAAGGGCCATGTGTTGGGGGAGGATATCAGCTGTAGATCAAGGCAGAAGCAGGAGCCATAAAGTCGTGGTACTAGCGAGAGTAACCACACATAGGCCTGCTGGTGACAGAGAAGGTTATGCTGATCTTGCCAATATTCTGGAGATGGATGAGAGAGATTAGGAATAATGGGCACGGGGCAGACCCAACAGGCCACCTCGCTTCACACTGGCGGGCCTCCAAGTATGGAGTTGGTTCTGCGAAGCTAAATCTAAAACCACAATTGCAAAGAAGCCCCCAAATTCCCCGAGATTCTCAGTCATTTGGCTTAAACCTGGAAATTTCTTCTACTTTTCCTTCTGGTGAACTCAGCCACTACTGTGTCTTTCTGTCCTTTATCAAATAGCTAAAATAGTCCAACTTGAGATCAAACGTGACTAAAAGCATCGTGAAGATTAAAGTGGATCCTGCTTTTACTCTCCATAAAGCTAAACCCTTTAGCTGTTAGAGAGGCATCAGGATGTGAGAGAAATTCCCCCGTGAAGACAGCTGGGGAGATGGCCTCCCCTGGAGACTGAAGAGAAGATCTGCCCCAGACTGGGGACTAGACGGAGAACACAGGGAGGTGCAGTGGCAGAAAACACTTCACTGTTTCGTCGATGGCTGCGTTTCCCAAAAACAGGCAGAGTTTAGTTGAGGGAATCACAGTAGAAGGAGATGTGGGACAAAGGGCTACAAAATGGATATAAGTTCACAGCAAAACTAAGCAAAATATGTCTTCAGGGCCTCATGTCCTGGTCTAATTATAAAACAGGGGCATGGCCGCCCTCCACTTTATCTGTTATCAAAGCGTCTGTAAGAAAGTGAGAGCAAGAAGAGTTCTTCAGGGCTCAGCATGGATTCGCGTGAGCATCCAACCAGCACCAGGAACTCTTCATCAACTACTATCGCAGGCAGAAGAGGGAAATCCAGAGCGCTGTATAGCCCTGAGCTCTGACAGAACCGATGGGATCGCTGCGGTGCAGCAGAGGGCCTTCTCCAGGAAAATAGAGAACATTTCAGTGGAAATAAAAAAAAATGCTGTTCAAATACTTTTTTTCTGTTCTCTCTGTAGTACTGGGGGTTGAACCTGAGGCCTTTGCACTGGAATAACAGGTATGTGCCACCAAACCTGGTTCTCTCTCTTTAACTCTTTGCTTGTAGACTTAGTCTTCTCGTCTGCTACGTCCAGTGTACAATGTACCCGACTACCCATTAGGCGGTGAATAGTCCCCCAAGAGAGTGAGTTCAGTTGTAGAGCAGAGGGCTGGAGTCACTTCCTCAGATGGCATTTAGAGATGGGAGAAAAGAGTTACAAATACAGAGAAAGAAAAGTCAAGGAGAAAAAGGAAATCAAATATAAAGTCAGAAGTAAAGATGCTGAGAGGATGCTGGGAAGCTTTAAGAGATGAAAAGTTGAAGGAGAGAAGGAAGATGAAGAATGTTAGCTGTCCACTAATGTTCAGTAAAGGAGAGATGTTGAAAAGATTGCGACAGATATTTAAAATCCATAAGATCCAGAGAGAAGTGATCTATCTGGTCACTCAGATATTGGAGTGAGTACTAAGCTGGCTGGAATAACTTTGCAAGCTAGTAAAGTAAGAGAGTAAGTGTAACAACAAAATAAGGATGTAAATTAATGAATCTGACTACTGAACATCTAGAGAACAGGACGGTAGTTTGAAAGAGAGGAACAGCAGATATGCGAATGAAAAAGGTAAGTGGGAAGAATGAAAGCAAAGGTCCACATAGACAGTATCAAAACAGGGACTGCATCAGCATGGGAATGATGAACTCCAGGAAACATAAAGGGATGAGTTACTCTACAGAGGAGCATCCTCTTCAGGACTCTCACAGAAGTATGCAAATTTGTGTGGAAATTGATGACAAGAAAAGAATGGGTGAGAAATTGGTAAACTAAACACCATCTGTTCTTAAATTCAGAATAGAAAGAGGCAAGACTATAGATCAAACTGTGTGGTAGCTGTGGATGGAAGTAAAATGAATGTGTTTAATTTTTGTGAGAAAGGAGGGAAAATGCAGATGCGTTTAGTGCCTGGCATATCATAAAGAAAAAGTTCACAAATGAAAATTACTGGTGAACAGGCCTGTTCTCTCTCTCTCTCTCTCTTTTTTTTTTTTACAAACCTGTGATTCCATCTCCCCTGCTTATGAGAAACTGTCTCTATCTCACTCAGTGTAGAATGATTACAAGTTGCAAGGTCTTTATCTACCAAATAGACGTAATGGAACCCATAGTTCCCAGGCAGTTAATTTACCTTCATAACACACTCCAGCATATAGAAGGCAAAGTCTGCTGCCCACACGCAAACTCAGAATAATCTCAAGTGTCTATATAAGTCCATTTGCCTGTTCTGAATGGTCTGACAAAGGGGAGAAATTAAAATCCACTTCTATATAGTACTTTCATTTTATATAGTTGTTTTTCTAACCATAAAATGTAAGGAATGGAAAGATAATATAATCAAACACTAACAAGACAGATTTCCCAAAATAATGAGTCATTAATTGAATGGAAAGATAATATAATCAAACACTAACAGATTTCCCAAAATAATGAGTCATTAATTGATTGACCTCAGGTGAGTAAAGGGTGATTTTGAAAGGTTCCGTAGTGCCCCAAACAGAACTGATTACTCTTAAATAAGAGTTCCATAGTTTATGTAGAAAAATAATTGCCACCTTTAGTGAGCCACTTATCATTATTACAAAATGTACTGTTCATCTATGGGAATTAATAAGTAAAGAACCCCAAATTAAGTGTTTTGTAATAATATAATTGCTGCCCTGGTCTGAGATACCCTGCGTGTTGGCAAATCTAAAAGATTAAAATTGTGCTTCAACCTTGAGAAAAGTAATACAAACTTTTGCAGCTTTGAAAATCAAATGCATATAAATAAAACTGTCATGTATATTAATTGATTATGATTCATTTTGTCAGGCTCATAAAAATGTTGTCAGCTCTCACTTGAATCTGCCTTTGAGAATAAGGCAAATGGGTAATATGGTTGCAAAATTTCAGCGCTATGTCATGAACTGCAGTACTCTTAAAAAGCAGCCCTATAGCTTGCCTTTGAGAAACTGAAATGCAGATGGGGGAATACTCCTAGACTGTATAACAGGGCAAAGGAAAAGCAGAAATGACCGCGTCTCCTTTCCTGGGGGATAGCAAAGAAAGAAAAAGTTGTCTAAGAGCAATAAGCACCAAAGATATTGCACTTAAATATACAATACCTTGTAATGTGTTGTCCTCATTTTAAGCGCATGACTGTTGCCTCTCCAATCTTAAGGTCTTTGTGGCACTGGGGTTAAACATTTGAGGGGAAATAAAGCTTTGGCCTCTTTGTAATCTGTGAGCCAGGAAATCTATTACAACCAGCATTCCACAGACTCTTCCTCTGTAAAATGCACTTAGTTGTCACATCCCAGAAGGTAGAGAAGGGACCAAGGACAATGTGTGCAAAACTCAACCCATCGCAAAAGTCCAATATCTGTTTAGTCAGTTCCAGGAAAGTGGGAGATTTTTTGTTTAGCCAAATTTCAAAGCATTTTGAAAAACAGGTGGGTAGAAAGAAAGAAATCTGTAATTACAAGCCTGATGTAGAAGGAGTTGCACAATAATTGCGGAGTAAGCATTTATTCACTTATAAAAAGTATTGATGTCTAATTGTCTGCCGGTTAAAGAGCTTGGAAGTCACCGCTCATACACACACAACGAGAAAGATAATTACAAACAAAATACAAACAACTTTTCTTGGACCCTGCTGTAGAATGAAGGGCATGGGGCCAACACCTACCCTGCTTTCAGTAAGGAAAGCTGAAGCTGACAGGTGAAGCCTCCATCCAGGTCAGCTCACCTGGATGGAGGTAGCTACAGACATAACCTGGGAGGAATTGTCATTTCCTGCTTAAATCGTAATTGTGATGAATTGTGGGACTACGAGTACGGACGCCTGTGAGACTGAGAAGGCTAAGGGAAAAGCTTTACATGATGACTGTGCTCTGATGTGGGCTTTGCCAGAAGAACTTGAGCAGATTCTTGTGATGCAGAATCTAGAAACCCCCCGTGTGGCTGTGGCAAAAATGAAAGGAAATGCAATCATGATCTATGGAATTTTCCGATATAAAAGCCGAACTTCAGGGAGGAAGGCTTAACTGACTAGAGTCTGGTCCACCTGAGAAGAGTCGTTCATCTGACTGTCAGATGCTCTGAACTTCTTGTCTCATTTAAGGAGAGCTTCTTGGGAAGGATGGAGACACAATCTGTTCACAACTTGAGCGCGAACATGAGTGAAGAGAACGCTGTCTAACTCTACATGTGACCATCACAAAAGTGGGTTTGATCTATAAGATATGCAAGATGCAGACTCAGTCCAAGCAGGAAAATTTGGTTGACAAAGGAGAGGAAAATGCACTAGAGGAATTTAAACAGTCCGGCACCTGCAGCTCCATTTGCAGTGAAACACAACTCAATCTCTAGCCAGATTATGAAACATCCACAAAATAAGGCCTCTTACCTCATTTCCTATTCCTGTGTACATGTCCTGCTTTAAATGAAAGTTACAACCATGACAAATGACGAGAAAAATTCCGCCGCCCGAAGAGGTCAGGCCACCCCGAGAGCCACATTCAGACATGACACATTTGGTAATTATCAGACAGGGAACTAAAGTAACTATGAAGTATGTTAAATGAGCTCATACAGTTGGTAAGATGTAAACATGTGTATAATTAAGGAGAGATGGGAATTCTAATGATGACTTAAAAGAAAATATTGGAAATAAAAATAAACACTGAAAGGAATGATGAATGTCTTTTTATCGGAAAAGTGGACACAGCTAAAGACACATCATTGATCCAGGAGAAAGTCAGCTGGAACATCTGAAATTGAAACTAACAGACAGAAAAGAACAACAATAAAGGTTCTTCAAGAGCTGCAGGGCAGGATCAGAACACATTGCACACACATAATTGATATATCAGAAGGCAAGAAGAGAAGGAAGCATTTAAAGTCGGGAAGTCTGAGAACTTTTCAGAATTACTGGTAGACCTCAAACAAAACTAGAAGGCTCAGAGAATATCAAACAGAATAGAAAGCAAAATAACTACATCTAAATATGCTGTAGTCACACAAAAGAATGCCAAAGCCGGAAAGCAAATGTTGAGAAGAAGTCAGAGAATAAAAACAATTTACATGAAGAGGAAAGAGGGTAGGAAGTAGAATAGGCTTGTCAGAAATCATAGCAGAGGAGAGTAGAGTGACATGCTTAAAATGTTGAGATAAAAAGCACAAATCTAGACTTCTATACCCGAAAAATTATATATCAGAAATTAAAGATAAATTAGGACTTTATGAAAAAAATATTGAAAAGACCTATTTCTAGAAACTTGTGTGTGAAAGAAGTGTGATAATCTTTTTAGAGAGAACGACTTATGTTAGAAACTCTATCTACTTAGATAACAGGAGTATTGAAGAAGGAGAAAAGAAAAATAAATTTCAAATTTGTTTATTATTTTTAGTCTGACTATTTTTAGTACAACATAACTGTTTAAAGCAATAGTAGAAATACGGTTTTGAGTGTTTATTGAACACAGAATATTGAAATGAACAGCAGCAATATCATACGGGTCAGAAGGGAGGATTATGATGTATTGTAAATTACTTGTATTTCATACCATGTGGTATAGTTTTATTTTAAGGTAGTATAGATTAATTTAGAATGTATATTTGAAATCACCAAAGGAAAAAAAAAAAGAAATCGCCTATTTTGATTTTATCAGTACATGTTTGCAGTATATAGTGTTTAAATTCCTTGTGGAGAGGGTACATGCAAGTAGCATTATTTTGTAAAGAAATGTAATTGATATGGTAGCAGAAGAAATAAATTAGAATCTTAAAATGCCTGAGAAAGACAGAGAAAGCAGAAAAAGAAGGGAAAATAAAAGAAATGTAAAACACATTGACTAGATAAGACTATAAACATGGTGGCTATTTATCCACCAATATCAATAATTGCTATAAATGCCAGTTATTTAAATATACAGAGATTGTCAGAGCTATATATCTGAATGATGCATTTTCTACAAAACTGACTTGTGGAGCAAGACATGTTTGATAGGTCTATGGCTTGATTAAAATTTAAAATTACAGTTTTATGAAATAAAATGTAAGAGAAGCACTCTAATTTGATAAAATATATTGAAACCAAGTAAAACTGTCTCTACCACGGGAAATTGTTCCTTCAAGATGTAATTAATTACTTGCTTAAAGTAACAGACACTAAAATATGCATTAGAGATAGAAATGGGAACAATATCTCTGTCACAGCTACTAGGAGTGACAACATCAAAACTAGTAATTGCCACTGAAATATGGCAAATACTTTAAACAGACACATGTTCAAGAACAATTGGCGCATAAAGCTGAAAACAATAATTCTGAAGGGAAAAAGAAGAAAAGTTGTATTTCAACCTTGTATGAGCAAAGGCAAGTTCATCAGTAAGTCAATGCTGGTGGAGGCATTTCGGCATAATGGAGAAGGGGAAAATCTCGAGCCCAGAACAGCTTGAGGTCATTGTGAGAAATGAGATGTAGCTGGAAATGTGGTCCTAAATTTGCTACTGGAAAGGGAGATGGCAGTTTGAGCTCCAGGGGGAGCCGTTTGGACGACGCTAAGCCGAGGAGTGCTGGTGTCAGCGCTTTGGAAAAGGAACCGGTGGTTGAGAGTGGGAAGACTTGGGGGCTCAGGTGAGAAAGGATGGGCTGAGGCGCTAGCTCGGGGTCCAGGCAGGGTGGGCATCCAGAACTCAGACCCGATCTGCCCTGTAACTGGTGGGCCCAGTTAAAGAGTGGAGGCTGCCATGGGATTAATAGCGAAATAAAATACTTATTCCCAGGTGTCTGGTGTGGAGCTCCATGCAGATGATGGCACAGGATGGAGAAAAGGAAACGTGCAAGAGAAACTGATGTGGAGGAAAAGATGGTTTGAATTTTGGACACACTGAGTAGAGGTAACTGTAAGATAATGAGCTGGGGATGCCCACGGTGGGGTTTCGGAGTTGTGTTTCCAGGATTCTGAGTTGCCAGTCACAGCGGGACCACACACGCCATCGTAACGCCATGCCAAATGAGAAAGGTGTGTAAAAGAAATTTGTGTAAAACAGGCCAGCGTTCGATTCTCAAACTCAGCAAGTCAAAGGTTTATAGAAAAGCCGTTCAGTGAGGGAGGTGAATAAGCAAATAGAGAGACGGGAAAGCTCAAAACCCAAGAGAACTGCACATGTTAAATGGTCAGTGATGTTCAAGGTCATCAAAGGTTGTGCAACATAAAGGGGAAATTGGTTATGTTAGCAGAGTTTGGGAATATACCATCAAATTTATATTTTTGCTAAAATCATTATAAGAACTGAAATGATTCACTCCACCACTTCTTGAATTCCTTGCCCTCTTCGGGGACTTTCCAGGGCCACACGCTAGGCATTGACAAGAAGGCAATGTCAGTGCTGTTTCTGGATCTGGTTTGTCTTCAGTGGCAACACAAATTCTCCCATGAAAAGCTACTCAGAATTTTACCTACAAAGGTGTAAAAGATGACTTTAATTGAGAATCTAGGGAAAAACAATGGAAAATCAGAACAAATGGGACATAAGTGGGCCGATTAGATTTTCAATTGTTAAAGTGACTAATGGTGAGAGACACTGTTTGCTGTAAAGTGGGTGGCAGCCTTATCTCCCTTGGCCTGTGCGTGTGTGACCTTGCCGCTCACCTTCTTCCCTCCCTTTCACCTGAGAGAGTAGTGAGCCACAGAAGTGACTCCGGGTGGCCTTCCTTGGTGGGTTAGAAGTGTGCTAGTCTTCGCTCTGTTCGCTGGACAACTCACTCTTAGAGTCCTGAGCAAGAAGTCCTAATTCCCCAAGGCCATGCTGTCAGGACGGCAGGCTGCTCCCAAACAGCGCCTGAGATTGTGTCATTCGGGAGGGCTGCTCTCAGACCCCGCCCAGAGCGAGCTGCAGATGTGTGAGAGGACAAGCCTTGGGCATCCAGTGCCCCACAACTGGGTAATTCTCAGGCATGAGGTTGCTCCCAGTGAAGCACAGAACTGGGAGGTGAAGACGAGCCAATCTCATGGTCCGTCCCTTTCCTTCACTCCTTACTCCTTTCTATGGGCTTTGAAAATGAAGTTACCAATTTTCCTGCCTCTCCACTGTGAAGTCACCCATTTCATACTCTCCGGTAAGCGAGGACGGCCCTTGAGTCCCTTTCTTTCGGTTTCCCGCCTGAGTGATTCGAGGCTTAGTCAACAGAAGGTGACAAGGCTCCTGAGGAATGAGTGGTTTCTTGGGGTGGCGTCCCAGCGGTGCCCTGCAGCCAACAGTCCCCAGCAGGCAGCATGGTGCCCGAGCTCCATGGAGCGACAATGTCTGGCTAACTCCACAGGGCCTGTTTTTGGGCAAATTCCGTCAGAGGCAGAAGGGTTCATCTCCCACACTGCCCAGGGAACATGTCCTCAACCCGGAACTCTGGGTCTCAGCTCGGAATGGAGGGCCCTCCCCTGGGTGCTGGCCTCAGCCACAGTGGTGGAGGCCACTTGTGCTCCATCATAGCAGATCATGTATCATACCACATCGCATCGTATCATATCACATCCTACCACACTACCGCGTATTGCATTGTTTCACAACACACAGGATTGCATTGTTTCTACTCTTCCTATAATCTCTGTATCATACAGGTATATTTTACTTCATCATATCTATATTACACTCTTGTCTGTTAATTTTTAGTACAGTCTTTGCTATTTGACATTCCTATATTACTTCAATGCCCTGTTATAATTAAGAATTTACATTATATATCTTATTTTCATTTTCTCTTTATGTTATACCTGCATAGAATTTTTATTTTGTACACGATATACATTCACATGTATGTTACATATTTTTCTGTTCAAACTGCTGGATGATTTCTCTGCCCTCATTGGACCCAGGTTGATAAAGAAACCATATTAAAATGGTTGTGGTTTTATGAGAATGATATTTGAGTGATGTCCATAAATAGTAATTGGAAATAGGATTCCATAATAAAATAATAAACAAATTATTATAAATTTGACTTTATTGTTTGAAACATTCTTGCAACGAGATCATATACATTTTCTGAGTAATGTCTACCCCACGATTACTCTATAACCTGAGTGCTATAAATCTCATTTCCTTGATTTCAAAGGAGAGTAAAAACATATTTACTTAGCATTCTTTACAGTGAATAAAAAGATATACTCTACAAAACACTCCGTATATTATGTAGCATAGAAAATAATTTTTCCTTTATATATATCCTTCATATTTGTCATGACTGATACTTAAAATATCTAAATGTGACCTACGTTATATGGTATGAAACCTAAATTGTTCAGAAAGAGAACCCCATTTAATATGCAGGAAATCACTTCACAGATCAAGAAGATATGGAATATCACCCTGCATTTCCATAGTGCTATACATTTTATATTGTTTTATAGTTTTATATGGTGGACAAAGAGACATTTTCCTTTCAACTTTCCAAATAAAGAATAATTCTGCTTTTAATCCATCACCATATGGCAGGCTGCTTACTTTTTCCAAGCTCATCAATTAATTGCTCCACTTGGCGAAGTCCTAAAGACTCTGATCCCTTTTTCAAAGAAGCCTGCTGGACTCCAGCTCTGATGCCCTGTCTGGGACTCTCTGGTCTCACTTCCACACTGCACTGTAAGTTTCTGCCTCCATGCTCCAGGGTAGAAACCGAGGGTTTGCAGTGGCAGAGGACCAGCTTAGGACATTATCTGGGAAAAGAATAGACGAATGAAGAAACAAATGACTCAGTGAGTGAAAAAATAAATTTCACTTATGCATATTGATAGGTTTTACACACACACACACACACACACACAAACGGTGAATGTAAAGACAATTTGAAAATAAAAACAAAGTAAGTTTGCAAGCTATTATAAAATATTTCAGGTACGATACATAGAAATGTACAAATATGGAATCTGAAGAAATACTGAGCATCTGCTTATTTATACATATCGTATAATTATATACATACACAATCCTCAATTATCATTTTAATGAAAATAGGAAAGTATGAAAAATGAAGAACAGTTAACATTCCCCACAATTTATCCAGGAAGTTTAATATTGTACAGTTAATGTTACATGGGTGATCATTTTCCATGTTAACTTTAAATTTAAAAAAAAAAACGAAAGCAGAGAATTATTTTTATAATTAACATAAAAAGCATTGCTTTAGGCTGATTATTGAGAGATACTGAAACTACAAAGTCTTGGTGTTTTACTGCAGTAAGATTAGAAATCAGATGAAGGCATCTCATTTGTCTTCGTGTGTGTGTCTGCCCGTTATATGGACTTTGCTTATTTTTAAGTCAGAAAGATCAGAATAGAAATCTGACATTGGAAACTTTCCAAATATCGGAAAATTTACTTAATCTAGTGGGCTTTGTAGTTACTTCTTCTGGTAGATGGATGATATTCCATAACTTCTTGCCTTTTGAACTGGTTGTCTACGTACTAAATGGCGATCTCTTTTCTTTTTCCGAACAGCCGAGGCTCCCCACTGTGTAACATAGGTCACACTCAGAAGTTTCCCTGTACCCCGCTTTGGTGAGCCCTTGTGGCTCAGTGCACATAAGGCAAACGGGGTTTGATGCAAAGTGAGCTCTTCCTACAGTCAAGGTGTAAATCATCTGGTTGACAAGTAAC